>VZQC01002452.1:1134972-1186172 GCA_009823505.1 Rhizomys pruinosus
TTTTTTTTTTTTTTTTTTTTTTTTATGATATTTTTCAATCTCCTTCTTTGGGGGTTTTAATGTTTTGTTGTAGAGTTCTGTTGTATCTTTTGCTAGGTTTGTTCCTAACCCATTGGTTAAGTATTTTATTATTTTTATGTTATTGTGAGTGGGAAGGTCTTATATTCCTTATCCACATGTTTATTGTTGCTATAAAGAAAGGCAACTGATTTTTCTAGGTGAATTTTGTAGCCTGCCAATTTACTAAATGTCTTAATTGTTTCTACAAGTTTTCTGGTGGGGTTTTTAGCATCTCTTAGGTGAACTATCATATTATCTGCAAAAAAGGATAATTTAACTTCTTTTCCAATTAGTACTCCTTTAATTACCTTTTCTTGTCTTATTTCCCTAGCAAGTGTTTCAAGCACTATGTTGAAGAGGAGTGGCGATAAGGGGCAGCCTTGCTGGGTTCCCGCCTTTAAGGGAAATGGTTCCAATTTTTCTCCATTTAGGATGATGTTGGCAGTGGGTTTGCTATGTATGACTTTGATCATGTTGAGGAATATTCCTTTCAGTCCTATTCCCTCTAGGACTTTAAACATGAAGGGAGGCTGGATTTTGTCAAAGGTTTTCTCTGCATCAATTGAGATTATCATATGGTTTTTGTCTTTAAGTCCATTTATGTGTTTTATTATATTGATTTACGTATGTTGAACCATCCCTGCATCTCTGGTATGAATCCAAATTGATCATGATGGATGATCTTTTTGATGTGGGTCTGTATGCAATTTGCAAGTATTTTGTTGAGATTTTTTTTTGCATCTATGTTCATTAGTGTCTATAGTGAAGCCATTATGATAAGTGAAGTAACACAGTCCCAGAAAAACAAATGTTGAATGGTTTCCTCATGTGTGGATGCTAACACCAAATCCCCCCAGATGAAAGGCAAGCTGATCAACATTATTGCTATATTTCTATTTATCTGAAAGCAACTGTGTTGTTATAATGTAAATCTCTCAAGTGGCTCTAGAACCCACCCACCACTTATTTTCAGACTCTGTAATTACTGTATATGGGTGGAAAGTATGAATCCATATTTTAGGCTAATATAAAATTAATGGAGGAAAATGTGAATTTCTAAGCATAAAAAAAGAGTAAGAGAAAGTTGCAGGACAGTTATGGCAGAATGCATGATTTGGGGTGAGGTGGGGGGAAGGGAAAAGCGAATATGCTTAAACTGAATTGAAAAATGATGTCTGAAATACACAAAACATCAATAAAAGCATACACAAATTTTTAAACAAAAAATCTGTCTTACATCTGGGCATGGTGGTGCACACCTTTATTCATAGTGCTTTGCAGGCAGAGACAGGCAGATCTCTGTGGGTTCAAGGGCAGCCTGGTCTACATAGCAAGTTCCAAGCCATCTGGGCCTACTACTGTCTCAAAAAGACCAAAAGAATCTGTGTTTCTACATATATGAACTGTAGGACAAACAAAGAGAAGCCAAGCTGGTGCTGATCCCAAAATTTCATCTCTATTGGATAGTTTTAATAATGCTGGAAGGTGCTGTGCATGCTACTGAAAGAGAAAAAAGTAATCATCAACCTTACTCAGTTATGATTCCTGTGATCTACACCAACAATTGACCTGGAAAAATATGCACACTGGTACAATAGTGGCACTAATATTATGATTGTAATAAACCACTTTCTAATTGGATTTGAGGTAGATTTTATAGGATGGAGCCCATACCGGACATTTATATCAGGCCTAAGAACCTGAGGCTAGATGGGTAACAACACTTAGGGAATATCTTAATACTAGTTTTCTACTAAATAATTATCATATTAAAATGACTTCAAATGACTTATTGTTATACTCAGATTAATGGATCTCTTTACTCTCACCAGAGAAGCTTACTTATACAGCAAATGATGATTAACAGAGAAACCCACAACTGGCCAATGTGCAGAGAACAAGAGATTGCAGAATGCTTATTCATGAATAGGAAACCTATTCAAACACCTGCTTCCAAAGATTCTGGTAACATTGTAGAGGAGGGGATGGAAAGATTATAAGAGGCAGAGGTGTGAATAACCATTAGGAAACAGTGTTACAGATAGCTAGGCAGTTATTCATATGAGTTCACAGCAATAATGACAACATGCACATGTCTCACATAAACTCAAGCAAAATGAAATTCCATCATAGACATGGAAAAGTGGGTAAGAAATCCCATTACTACCCGAAGAACTGCTAGTAATCATGACTGCTAGGAGGGGGAGAATCAGTCTCAAAAATGTGACTCTTGATTGGTAAAACAGGCTCTGGTGGATGGACCACACTGAAGAACATTTAGGGCCACAAGTTACATTTTATAGGCCACATATATAAATTATATATATACATTATTATATATTCTTTTTTTTTAGTATTTTTGTGACAGGGTCTCCCTTTAGCCCCAGCTGTCCTGGAACTTGCTCTGTAGACCAAGTTGGCCTTGAACTCACAGAGATCCACCTGCCTCTGCCTCCCAAGTGCTAGGATTAAAGGCATGCACCACCATGCCCAGCTGGGTTTTTATTTCTATATGACTGTTTCTCTCTGTGAAAACTTTTTAAGTGTTTTCTTTACTCTTAAAGGTCATAGATTTTAGCTGAGTCTGGTGGTACAGACCTGTAATTCTAGCTACTTGGGAGGCTGAGGCAGGAAGATCATAAGTTCAAAGCTAGTCTAGACAACTAATACTTTATCTAAAAATAAAAAAAAATCGAGGCCAGATGTGGTGGCACATGGTTTTAATTCTAGTACTGGGGAGTTTGAGGCCAGCCTGTTCTCTATATAAAGAGAGTTCCAGCCAGGCTTGGTGGTGTACGCCTTTAATCGTATCACTTGGGAGGCAGAGGCAGGTAGATCTCTGTGAGTTCAAGGCCAGCCTGGTCTGGTCTACAGAGTGAGTTTCAGGACAGCTGGGGCTACAGGGAGACCCTGTCTTGAAAAAACAAAAAACAAACAAAAAAAGAGAGTTCCAGGGCTACATAGTGAGACTCTTTCTCAAAAAAAATCATATATGGTGGCTGGAGAGATGGCCTAGCAGTTAAGAGCGCCAACTGCTCTTGCAGAGGACCTGGGTTCGATCCCCAGCACCCACCTGACGGCTGAGAACCATCTGTAACTCCAATTCCAGGAGAACTCCAGTTCCAGGGGAATCTGACACCCTCTTCTGACCTCCGAGGCATTGCATGACATGGGTGCACAAACCTACATGCAGACACTACATTACACATAAGAAATAAATAAAATTTTAAAAATCATATATATATACATACATACATATATATATGAAAGCACTGAGAATGTAGCTCAAAACTCAGTGGTAGAGTCCTTGCCTAGCATGTATAAGTCATAGGTTCAATTCCTAGAATTGAAAAAGAAAAAGAGAAGGAAAGAAGAAAACAAAAGAAAATGATCATAAATTTCATGAATCTTGTTGCAAGCCCTGTTTTCATTATTTATGACGAGCAAAGTGAAAGTGAAGCTTTTTACCTGGAAGCTGGGACCCTTGGTTCTGGACTTGTCTCTCTGTGTCTTTATGCCTCCCTCATCCTGGAGCTCCTTGTGGCCTCATTACAGCTTGGAGTCTGGAAGAAACAGGCAGTATCTGGACTTCTTCTTCTCTTGTTGTTTTCTCTTATCCTCTTGGATAAGAGCACTGCAGTTTTAGTAATGAGATATGAATCCAACTGTACTTTGTTCAGTGAGCTTGGCGGTCCTGCTCACTGAATCCTTGTGTTTCACACTAAAGAGACAGTGGCTCAAGGAACTGGTAAAAACCAAGCTCCACCATCTCATTGCCTCTCTTGCTGAGATCTGACAGAATCTGGGGCTAGCTATCAGGCCTTGTGTCTAGAGACTGTCCAAAGTGAGCAGAGAATGGATCTCATAGTCCAGGGAGGCTAGGCAGTGACGGGTTTGATCATTTGAAATATCCTAAGAGAATTTATTTTTCCTTGTCAGATGTATTTGTATAAAAAGCACAGCTTGTGCCGGGTGTGGTGGTGCACGCCTTTAATCCTAGCACTTGGGAGGCAGAGGCAGGCGGATGTTTGTGAGTTCAAGGCCAGCCTGGTCTACAAAGTGAGTTCCAGGACAGCTGGGGCTTCAGGGAGACCCTGTCTTGAAAAGACCAAAAAAAAAAAGCACAGCTTGCACCAGGTGTGGTGGCGCACGCCTTTAATCCTAGCACTTGGGAGGCAGAGGCAGGCTCTGTGAGTTCAAGGCCTGCCTGGTCTACATAGTGAGCTCCAGGCCAGCTGGGACTAAAGGAAGACCCTGTCTCAAAAAGACAAATAAAGACACAAAAACACTAAAAAAAAAAAGCCCAATTGCTTATCTCAAAGATCAACAATTACTGTCCTTTTCTATTGAGAACAGTAACACTGACATTCTGCAGGGCATGAACACAATCAGACTTAATGATACACATGTGTAAGAACTTTTAATCGTAAGGCTTACCCCGTCAATTCTGCTCCTGATAATTTCTCAAGACTCAATTCACATAGTAGTTGCTGATCACTCATTCATTTCATTTTTGCACGAATCTCTCAACCTCTTTTTGGTCATTGTGGGGAAGATGCGGTGTTTTGTGGTTTCAGTAGCCACTGACTTCCTCTGTACCCCTTGAGAATATTATGCATGTACCCCTGTAATGTCCTCTCACTCTCGCGGTTCCGAGTTTTTATTGTGAAGTGGAATTTGGCCCTCCTTCTAACGTGCATCTTCTGGCATCTATGAGTGGCCCTATGGTGACCTACTATATAGCTTGAGATCAGTGACTCTCCTTCTCGTCATCCTCTAGACAAAAGTTAGGTCGTCTGGATCAGCCCATTGTTTCATTAATCTCTCTTACCAAGCCATAGTTCTTTCCTCTCGGGTGGGTTTATCCTTTGTAGTTTGTGCATCTATCCTAATACTGTTCCATTTCCTTGTTGGCGTGGACCTTGAAGGTTATTTTTTATAATTTATAGCATATCCTACTCCACCAGAGCTAAGATACATGTGTTCGAAACACTGCTTCATGAGCCAGAGGAACTCACAATCGGACTCATACCTATTAGTTTAAACGCTCTGTGTCCTGTCCATTCTACACTTTTATGTGTAGTTTACTGCGTTGTCTGCGTGAGGCATTAAGGATCCTTGAGCGCACTTGGAGAATTCGTAGAATCAGTACGTTCCCTGGCCACGTTCAGAAAGTGAGACATTATAGATTTCATGAGGTGTTATCTGTTCTGTTTAAACGGAAGCAGTGACTGGGGGACTGGGAAGAACGCTGACCCACGTGTTGCCGGCGTATGGGTTTGCTTTGTGTTTTTTAGTTTAGTTTACTCTTTTTTTTTTTGTTTTTGCTTTGTCGTTGTTCTATTTTGCTTACATGTTATGTGTCAGCGAGGAGTGGTCTGTTATCCCTGCCCTGCGAATCCAGCTTTTGCCTTTACAGTACTTCTATAGTGGACGTGCGAGACACTTACAAAAGGTATTCTCATTGAATGCTTGTCTTCTTAGTCAGAACTGCAGCTAATATATTATAGACATGGAGTACTTGTGCCATACGCTATAGTCACGCACATGTGGTTCCCCTGTAGTCCATATAATGCAGTCTGAGAGAATGGGTATGCTGTAGTCGCAGGACAATTAATGTAAGCATAGTGTGTGGTTGTAGTTACCAACCCATTCTCACCACCACTATTGATAACAGATGCCACGCTCAATGGGCATGCATGACTTATAATGCAAACCTAAACGTTATCTCTGTTGGTAATTGGGTGAGAGATATTTTGGTGAGTCTTTGCGTAATGGTACATAATTTGAAATGCACGAGCGATGTTAAAGTAGCGCATCTCAAGAGTTACCAGGGACTAGGTCTTTCTATGCTTCAGTGCGGTTAGCGACTCTATATTCCGTTCAGCGTATCAATAAGATACATCGAGAAGTAGATTACCTTCTGATCTTGCTTGACGCTTCGATTTGATCATAGACAATATCAATGTGATCTGCTGATTGGTTAGTTCTGCAGTGAGAAGCTTACATTATACACAACGCGACATACGACAATTCTTGATAGACGTGCAGAGTTATGCAATAGACTAGCTCCACATGATGTTAATAATTTAGTGCTCGAGTTCTATGGCTACCTTGACCGATGGATCGCTATACGGGATATATGGCCAACAATCGCGTTTCGAACTATTCAGCCCTTCTGGGCGATCATATCTATCAATTGTTATCTGTCAATCTTAGAAATTGATTGCCATATTGAGATGAAAGTCCTGAATCACTCGTGACAGGTTGAAAGAACTCTTATAGCCTACTAGAGTGAAATTACTGAGCATAAGAAACTCGCAGAGTCTCAGAAGCGATATCGCTCTCATGCCGCGCAAGAGCAAGGTCTCGACGATGAAGAATCCTACATACTGTTGTAGACATAACACCAGTACATCATTGTTTTATCTGTACTAATAAGATAGTATTCAATATGACCAAGTAAAACTTGTCGATATTAAAAATCTTGCTTTTTTCTCTTTTCTCCTATTTGTAAAACTGCACTTATTTTGTATTCACTATAATATCTGACCTGTTTTTTCGACGCTAATCAGAAGATCCAAAGGCTGGGTAAATAGTACCACTCTATTTCAGTCGACTCTCACACCCTTTACCCACCTAGGGACACACTCTGAACTGCCGCAACCTCATAGATAGCCTTCCAATTCCACAGTCTCCGATTACTCCTTCCTGCACTACGCTCTCATAGTCACTCTCGATTGTGTCATCTGAGGAACTAGTACGTCTAACAACCAATCCTTTCTTAATCATAGGATAATCAAATTTATTGACATACAAGGTTTATCCCCCCTTATAGGTCACATACAAAAAACAATAAAACATAAAAAAAAATACAAACCTCCAAGATAAAAATGAAGCTACAACGAGGGCAGGGTGGGTCATGACACTAACTCCCCAATATATCTTTGTTCGATCTTCCAATACACCTCTCATATGAATAATTGGCTTATCTATTATAGAACAACGATGTCTCTTTCTGGTCACCCTCTTGTTTTGCTTCAGTGGCTCGATCTCACTAGCATTGTTTACATTACTCATAGCTACATCTCGATCGGTACGACATCGTCCGATTCAACCAGAGAATGCTACTTTTAACCAGATTTTCTTGCGTGCATGACTTCGTGCTAACTCGATGGTTAGAGCACCACTTTCTTTGCCTCGCCTCAAAGGAACCAAATCTTGATAGATTATGAATCACTGTAAGATAATGGTCTAACTTCGCTACGCTTAGTCACAAACTTCTCTTATCAGTCTTTGTGGGAAGTTTTCCCATAGATCACTTCTTATATGGGAAACCCACAGCCTGTACTTCTCGTAAAGAAGATCTGAAATCTGACAACCCTTAACCATCCTCATCGTTGCATGGGATTCCTTTCTCCTGTGCCTCTATTTTTCCTAAAATGATGACAGAGGTGCTTACATTGTTAATCTTTTTTCAGTTTCCTAGTACTATATTCTCCCAAACTCCTCCCCAGCCCTCCCCCACCTCCACCTCGAGTTATAAAAGAATTACATCCAATTCGTAATAATAAGCTGTGGATAAATGTACAATCTTGTTTAAAACAGTCTCATAAAAACACAGTCTCTTTCATATAGAAACCATTCTTTCTCCTCTCTTTGGGAGTGTTATTTATCTATTAGACATGTGTCTTATACTGTGTTATTCTTATACTTTCTATCATTATATCTTCCTTAGGTACTTTGTAATTAAACATACTACTAATTTCCCTAACCCATCTATATATCTCTCAACTGCCGAAATTATGTTTTCTGCTTTTTTCCTTCCCCATATCTATTGATCTTATTTATCTCTATGCTTAGACATTCTTTGTGATTTGCAAGGTTTTCGACCCGTGTCTCCACATTCCAAGTTCAGAATTGTCCATCCCCTCAACTGGAGTTTCCCCTCCTTGCATTTAAATGGACTTGACGTGTTTGATATCCTCATAACGTCTCTTCCATTCTTGGCATATTGTACCATACTTCCTTTGTTTTGCCATTCTTCCCTTATTATTTAGTATTCTGTTTTACTGCCTACTGCACTCTTTCTGGCATTCCGAGGCACTTGATTAGCTCTCACATGTAAACCTCGAATGTCTGTGGTAGCTCCTTTCATGAAGCTCATATACAGATGATAAATTAGGTAAATAATAAAATAAATATGATAAAGGTTTATACCCACATGTAAATTGTAAATGTTAAAATTAATACTAATTTCAAGCATGGCGGAATATCTTTCAGTGTTTCTTTACTATCTGGGCGGCTCATAAAGCATTTAGAATTGATCTCCATGCTTAAGAGTAGCATGTAGCTCAGTTATATCTTAGCTACTTGCCTCCATATACATTCCTAGTTTGTTCTATAGGTCCTTTCTTCATGTTTGCAATATGAATCTTACATAAGACTTGCTGCTTGGTCGAGTAAAGTCTGTGATACCCAGCTCTCTTCAAGGATATTTTTCTTTTTTTCTATTCGATTTGCTTGGCTAGAATCTTTGATAAATTAGTAGGTTACTATCAGGATACTCTTCTTAAGTTTTTTATGAACTTAATAGTCCATGTAATTTGCATGTTACCCATAGGAATTAGCTGTGTTCTTGTTCGTCATTCTCCCTAAATTAGGCATTTCGGCAGCTTTAGCGGATTCTCTGCCCCGAAGGCACACGATACCTTTCTTTACTGAGTGTTAATCTTATCTGATTCGTTCTCTTCAGATTGTACCTTTGTCAACACATCAGCGAGATATCTTGTGGTGCGATCTCCCCAATATAGGTTCTTAAGGGATTCCTTTAAGCCTGACCTTAAACATTTCTCGCCACATTTGACTAATAAGGGTACAGGTTTGGCGATTATCTTCTTGGGATCCCCATAGCGATCGGTTCTCGTAGGGATCAACATTAACTATCAACGCCCCCACAGAGAGGTCATTCACTTTAACCAATTTAGGTGATATCGGGTGGGATAGAATGGAAGGATGCCAGTCCGGTAAGGAACACCTGGATATTCTCCCTGTCAGTGACTGTTAGGAGTTCCCCAGCACCTCACATCGCGCGTCTTGAACTTGTCTGGAGTCCAATTTCCCGAGAAATCCATTGGGTTTCCATGGGGATTTGCCCGATGAGACCCTCTTCTGACCTTCTCTCTGTGGTCGTTGCTCGACACGCGGGCCGTGAATGGTCCACAAACTTGGCATCAGCATCAGTAACTCAGTAAACCACAATACAGGAAAAAATATATAAGAAGATGTAGAACAAAAAAAAAAGAAAAAAGGACTCTCACTTAGAAAGCCATAGTAAAACCTCTCATCAATCTCGGTGAATGGTGCTCAGGAGGCAACGGGTCAGGGAAGCGAGCGAGAATTCTAACTTTCCAACGGCCCGGGCTCCATAGTACTTATCATAATAAGGACCCACCGTGTTTAGGTGTGGTTACTTGTACTGAGTCAGCCCGAAATCATGTTTTTATTGGGCACTTTATGGTGACTGTGATTCTGAAAAAATTGGCTTCTATGATCATTGTGAGGAATTGTTTTTTATTACTTCGCGGCGCTGTTACAAAGTAGCCTCCTTCATAGATGCTTCTTAAGTTATCCCAGGTTGTGCACTGTTATGGTTGCATCCGGCGTTCAGCTTCATCCGATAGGAGTTGGAATGCCGGGGGTCTGTCAGCTTCTCCAAGAGGCACCCGCGGCGTAATGACTAGTCTTCTGTAACTCACTACTTTTGCTCAGTTCCTCAGCTATCCTGTTGCTGGGAACCCCATCCAGATGCCCAGGAGGGAGCACCCTCTTCTGCAGATAGGTGCCCCTGTCATAAAGAGCTACTGAACCAGTCGAGACCAGCAGTGAATAAGAGAGGAGGGCCTACTGACCTTTCAACTTATCGGCTTGGTTTCTCTTCAGCAGTAGAACTTATTTGAATTCCCTGCTCTTAGTGGAACTGGTATTATATGTGTTTTTACACCATCTTAATCATTTGTATCTGGTTTTTGTAAGGAACTTCATCACAATTTCAGGGGCCCTGACAATGGAGGCCCTGGAGGACCCTCCCCCAGAGCCTGTGGAGGGCCCAGAGGAGGACCTTGCTGATAAGGTAGGCACAAGGTACTACAGGCTGCTAGAGGGAAGAGATGGCACATGGCGCAAAGTGACATGAGGCCGAAAATTGATTGAGGCTCGGGTCATGTGTTGATTTTGCGAAGTGACACGCCCATGGGCCTCGGGTGGTAGGGAGTGCCCAAGAACTAATTTGTTAAGAAAACTTTTAATGGAACGTGGCAGTGTCTGTTTATCTGGCTACCTAACACCCTCTCCCTCGACGCACTGGTATTTCCCCACAAAGTTCCCTCAAGGGGCCAAATGGTCATTGAATTAAAAAGCTGCATTTCAGCCAGGTGTGTGGCACACCATATGTTAATTTTCCCAGTCACCCCTGACGCGAGGCAAGACGATGAAGCTCTGTGTAGGTTCAGAAGGCTAAGGTTTATCTCCAAATAGTTCAAAGATCTTTCAGGATCTAACACTTGCCTTGATACTTGCGCACAGTGTATATCTCCATCTCCTGTCCAAAAACAACAAGAACAGACCAGCTGCGTGGTTGGCGCACACCTTTTAATTTCCAGCACTCAAGGTAGAGGCCAGGTTTGAAATATGGTGTGAAAGCTTCAACACCAGCCAGCCTGGCTACAGAGTGAGTTCAAAGTTAGCCTGGGTTACACAGTGAGTCCTTGTCTCGAAAAAATAAAAAAATAAAAACTAAAATAAAATAGAAGCTAATAAGAGGGCGGAGAGCTTGTGATAGCAGTTTAAGAGGAACATATTGCTGCGGCTTCTTGAGCGAGAGAGACCCTGGTTTGCTAAAATCCTCAGCTCATTCACACAAGGATGCTATATAAGACACTAACAAGAACTCTAATTCTAGGAGAATCCGAAGACTTCTTCTGATGGTCCCAAAGGGACAATGAGGAGTCACATACATAGCGTGGCAACGGTACGCACGACTATTGTGCATAGTATGTAGATTCTACAACGAATAAAAATAATATATATATTAAATTATAATCTTTTTAAATAGCTATATTACTATTTGTTCAGGAACAGGTCAGCTGTAAGCGGGACCGCCTCAACTGGTCCATGGACACTGACTTGTTGTTTATGATGGTAGAGGGCCAAGCGGCGTTTACTTGGCAACTCTACAAATAACCGCACCTTCTTGTCCTCCCGCAATTGTAGGGACAAAGCTCTTTCGTCCACCGGATGGCGCCTCTGGATTTGCATTTTTGTAAGTAAGGAACGACTACTGCTGATGTCACGGCTTTCGGTCTGTGGCACCTGCACAAGATCGGCGTTGCAAATCCATTGGTGGAGGTTCACAATAAGAGATTTCTCACATTACTCCCTGGGATACATGTTAAGTCTTTCTTGGGGTTGGATTATTGAGGGATACAACTCGTTAACCGCGGGCCAGGCATTTGTGGTCGGGGGAATCGGAACCTGATCGTTCAAGAGCGGTTCGGTGTTTCGATCGATCCTTAAACTCACTAAGACCATTTTGGGCCATTGTCCAGGCTTTACAATAAAATATTTTTTCTTCCAATAATAAAATGTTAATCGAGATCACTGATTGGGTGGGGGTAGTCTCTACCTGATTTATAATCACGAACAAGCACACTATAGGTTATAATAGGCAGGCTGTATCTCTGTCCTTCGAAATCAAGTCGGTGTAGATAGCCGACGAGTTCAGGCAGCTGATGAAGTGTTAAATCAGGGATCGTTACTGTATCGGAAAAGTCAAAGAAAAAAAGCATAGAGAAGAAAAAGCAAAGAAGAAGGGAGGGGAGGAAGGGGAGGGAGGGAGGGGAGGTGGAGGGGAGGGACTAGGAGGGAGAAGCCCGGGCAAGCGCCCAGTGGTATTCCTTCTTCTAAAAAATAATCTTCAGGTCTTGTCTAGATATTTGCTTGGCCCGTTATTTATTAAAATTATGTATTGTGTGCCTAGCAGTTGTTAGAAAATCTGCTTTCAAACACCTCGTAAAAGCCCCCCTTTTCAGGATGGTGACCGCTCATGAGCTGTGTGTATTTGGGCACAACTGCTTGCAAATTGGTTTTAAAATAAGGAAGGTTGTACAATTATACCACAACACAACTAACCCATTAACACACAACAAAGGTAGATCAGTAGTTATTTTGGTTGGCTAAATTATCACCTATTGTCAAAGAAACTTTTTGTAACAGAGTTAGTTCCACAATTGGTCAGATGAAGAGAATAAGAGACTTTGAGATGCGCTCATTCTGGTTACCAAGGCCCATTAAGACAAAGAATGAACATCAGTCATTATGCACAGGTAAAAAAACGGCTTGCTACCTTATCCTTATACTCTATCCTTTCCATTTTGGGGGATTTAGATATTGAACCCTTTTAGAGGTTTGAGTTCCCATACCACCGGTTGACCATCAAGGGCTGGTGTTTGCCCGAATTAGTGAGGAAAGGAGGCCTGAACTGTGCCCGGTGGTAGGGTAGGGCTGGGTTCCGTTCCTTGTCTAAGAATTTGGTATTGACTGGCGAGGCAGGGTCTGGGTGTTGTCCTTCCTGACTCGTTGCATGGGGAGGCTGCTTGTGTGCCGAACCCTCTCTTGCCGATGGCTTGTTGTGGGCACCTGACGACCCTGTAGGGGGATGGAAGTTTTTGAGATGGTTCATTAGGATTAGTGTCCGAGCTTAAAGCCCTGGGGGACATGGCGTGGCAAAACAGTCCTCTGGTTTATTCCCTCTGACAGGTTCAGTCTGGACCCAGAAAGGTTGTGGAGGAGGGGAGGCTGGGAGACTCTGTTTACAGGGGGAAGAGGGGAGAAAAGTTTCCCTTGTGACAAAGGGTGAAATTAAGTTTGAGTACCGAGAGGCAATCTTCAAATGGTGAGAAACAGAGAGTGGTGTCATGAGCAGTTGTGCAGGCAGAGAACCGCACCACAGCGACGGCGGGCGGCGTCATTGGGTAAATAACCCGGAGCGCGATCCTGGGAAAGGGGGCTTGTGTGTAACTGGTGTTCAGAGTGGGGTGTCAAGTTGGAAGTCGCGAAGGGAATTTGAGTGTCGAGTGAAAAAACTGAGTAGTTGGGTTGGATGGAGTTTTTGGTCATGGCGCAATGCGGAGGCGCAGTTGGGTAACGGTGGGTGGGCGCCAATCGAGGAGGGCCCGCTTACTGTCCTACCGGAGTTCGGCCCTGGGCGTTCCCGCAGATTGGTTTCCTGGCCTTAGAAGAGAAGGGGCACAAGTTTGGGGAGCTGAGAAGCGAAGGAGTCTAAATTGGAATGATGATGTATGAAATACGAAAAGCATCAATAAAAAAGGTAAAATTAAAAGAAAAAAACAGTGCTGGTGCAGGCGGGGGGGGGGTGTTTGAGAAATAAAGAGTAAAGGCCAAATCCCTGGTTTTATAGAACTGGCAACTAAGAGCGAGAGCAGTGAGGCCCCGTTTAGTATTTTGAAGAAGAGATGTAAGGTAAAAAGAAGATGTCAATGAGACTGAGAGGAAAAAAGGTTTGGTGGTGGGTGGGGTTCCCTGTCGTGTTGAGTGCGGGCTGGGGGGGTAGGAGCCTGAAAAAACGGAGGGAAGGGGAGTGGGAAGGGAAGGAGGAGGGAGAAAAAGAAAACACATTGAACTAACAGCAAAAACAACAAAGAATGTTAGTCTCAATTAACCATTCATGGGCAGACATACGACCGATTGAGTGTAAACTGCAATAATAAATAGGACAAAGGATGACATTGAAGAAGTTCATGCTGGTATATTTGGTAGATTTGCTTATCTGAAAATATTATCTATCAATATAAAATAAAACTATAATTTAATAATGAATAAACAAATAAAAGTAAATTAGTATACTGTATTGTATATGAAAAACTTGTGCCAGGATATAACATATTGTGAAGGGTTAGAGGACAGACGTTGACAGAGGTCATTGTTCATCTCATTTACCCGCCAATGCCAGTGGGGGCCCCCGCATGGATGGGCAGTCAGCGTACGTGAGGCGTCTGGTGAACAAGTGCCCTTTTTAATTACTGAAATCTACCATCTTACGCTAGGTTCGGACCAGTTAGGGTTGAGCTCTAGAGACGTGGGATTACAGCACAATCCAGTTTCCTGCTTTGAGTGGGTTCTGGGAGCACCACAAGGGGATGGTAGAGACAGCTCCCATGGCTCTCTAGCGAAGAAGACAGACAGGCAGTATAACGCTTGTGACAGTGCCGCAGCCTCGTGGCAGGTCACCCCTATCGCCAGTGGTCACTTTGTCGAAGGTGTCAGGCCTGAGTCTTAGGGATTAATTTCATGAGGAAGTAACTAAAAGCCTCCCTCCTCTGTACTTGGCTACTTTTTCATCGCCTCGTACCTCTTGCACCCACTTACCAGCGTGGTCGACAACATATCACTGTACTTATGACTTGACACGACGCAAAATACAAACAAAACACAAGAAAGTCTTTGATCGAGGTTAGTCCTGTCTCATGGCAAGGTCCCGAACATGAATTAATGGTATTTTCTCCAGGGTCCTCTGGACCTATTCAGCCCCATGGCCGTACTTGGCCTTGTGTTTATGCCTCCACGTTACATCCCATCGGGTCATGAATTTCCCTTCCCTCACTCCCTGGCTACTATTGATTCAGCGTTGCGACCAATCATCCAATGCTTTCATGCCTGATTCTCGAGCCTATGGCTACTGAGGCCTCATATCGCCAAATTGCAATTTGGAAGCTTTAAATTTTCCCGTTGTCCCACCTTTCTTATACCTGTTCTATTTACGCCACGATAGGAAACTGTGATAGGGTGCGTGTTAGTAGGATTCGGGACACATGTCCCCTTCATTTGGCGTATCTCCCCCGTCCTCGCGCTGTTCTCCTCGAGTAGGGCATTTGGGGGCTGGGCCTCCTCCTGGTTCTATGGATTGCAGGCTGACTGGAGGGATGGTAGTAGGTATTCTATAGTGTAGTTGTGATCGGGTGATGTGTACCTCATGCACCAATTTGCCTCGGCCGCCTATGGTGCTCCCCACACAGTTAATTCTATTTCTTAGATTTGCTTATGCGACTCACTTTGTGAGCCTGAGGCTCATAGGACTTAAGAAGCTACAAATTGAGGTTCTCAAAATAACGCTGATCCACGTGCCCTCTTGTGAGTCACACCGTTCGAAATTGGCATGACAAGTGACCCACCATGTGGGACTTCCACAGGTGCACATTGTCCAAGTGTGTTTATTTCTACAGGATTAACAGAGAATTCTAGCCTTACGGATTGAGCTTTTAGCCAGCTTTGCCTTCGCATATCTTTTTCACAACTATACGAAGTCGGGAAAGATGGGTAGATAACCCACAAAAAACGATTCCTTTGACCAATGTCCCTGTATAAACAGCTAGGGATCGATAAATAGGATTTAACTAATTTCAGAGGGGGTTCAGTTGAATATCTAACATTAAAGTGCCTGATTTGTAAACTAAGCAGAAGGAAAGTCCTGACTATCCCCGGATTATGCAGAGGCTACCAAGAAATACAAACGAAGGATGAGGAAAATTGAATTGTGTTCTTCATCTTGTACCTATGAGTGTTGAAAGGATGGGAACGTCGGTAAACTCTTAGGACTTGGTTGTTACTAATACGTGAGGTATATATCCTCATACTGGAATAGCATGAGGCTTATACATGAATTTGAAGATTGGTCGGTTTCTGGTTCTTCTTGCTTTTAACTTCTGGGAGATGTTCAGAGTGTGAATGGGGAATACCGCTCAGACGGGGGCCTTCCAATAGGGTCTTAGGGAGAAAAAATGACTTATTCTCGAGCCGGCTTATATAGGGTCGTGTGGCGGCACTATTATTAATCACTAGCCTAGAGCATCTTTCTCGGAGGCAAGGGCAAAGGGCAAGCGAGTACATTAGATGTGAGGAGAAGGCCATGGTTAACAGATAGGCAAGGGAGGACTAAATGAGACTACGGAAGGGCGGAAAAACCCTGTCATAAATAAGAAAAGAAACAAAAAGACCAACAATCTGGGCATCCCCAATTGTTGCCTTTGAAAAGGGCAGAGGCTAATTTAGTAGTCAAGCCCCGTGACTCATGAGTACTACCCATGGTCATTATAGTTAATAGTGGAAAGAGTCCGTTGCCGGGAGAGGGGTGGTCTGGACTAGGGAGAGGAATTGGACTCTGAGGTGCAGCTGCTGGGGTAGATGCCCCACTGAGACACGGTCTGAAGCGGGGAAAAGGATCCCGTTGGGTTACGGAAGGGTTAAACAAGGCAGCTTGGCCATGGCCATAAGGCCTGTCAAGGCAACAAATTAAGGCTGACGACAATAACTCCCCAGATTCCGCTCCTCCAGGGATCTGAGCCATTTCAGTTTCTAGTAATAATGGTACATGTCGTTCTTCAGGTGTAGAAGTGGAAACACTGGGCCATCTGGTGAGGTTGAGGGAGCTTAAGTGTGAAAAACAAGAGTTGGGAGGAAATATCTGTACTGAAGCAGTTATCTGGCTAGTATTCATGCCAAGAGGAGGACACACCCTACTTAACCAATATTCAAATAGGTTTACAATGCCCAGGAGGAGCAGCCGGGGCACGTACGAGTACTACATGTACGCAGTGGTATCGTGGAAGTATGCAAAAACAAACGAAAAATGCTATTCTAGTGCCCGGCACTTTTTCAGGCAGCGGACATGGGAAGGAAAAAAAATCGCGCTTTACGCACGTCCTTATGAATAACATGAGGGGCTTGTTTGCTAGAGTCACTTGGTGTCGAATTCCACAAGGCTAGTGCTTAAAAACCAAGTAACCAGCCAGGGATTTGGCCCTCTTGGTCTCCATCGGGAGATCTTCCCTCCATGTGGTTACATGCACAGGGCTTCTCATTACCTTAATAAGAGATATACTAAGTCGGGCGGTTGCACAGCAGTTATAATTAACCGACTGTGGGATGCAGGAGAGCACAGACAGAATTTTTCTGTTGGATTCATTGTCCCACCTGGTCCATGTCAGAGTGGAGGCCGGCTCTTACATGGGGAGACCACTGTCTTCATAGCCAAGAACAAAGATCTACAAAAACATTAGGTAGCTGAGTAGAATAGCGGGCTAACCCTAATAAGAAGCATTGCTCGGAGAGGGATAGCGGATCATAAGATATAACTCTTGAGAGGTACATCTTTCGCGAGCATTTACCCTCATAGCTCTCCCCGACATGGGGCTAAGACGCTGGCTCCAAAGTCTTCCTATGAAGATCCTCCGAGAACTCATAAGTGGGGTATGGGCACGACCCGTCTTTCTGTATAGTCATAGGTTCAAGAGCATTGGCAACGGACCACAGGGTACAACAGCGGAAAACCTGTAACATCCTAAGCTACGCGTATAAAATTAGTAAATTACTGACTTTATTGGTCAAATTAATTGTTTGAGAAGATGAAAATTAATCCGCTCTGAGGAGGATAGGGGCCGAAGCGGGTGGCTCAGATTTAAAAGCTCCACCAAGTGCAGGGATTGGGGTCATAGGTTACATTATCCTACAATCCTAGCACGTTTGAGCTATGAGTTGTGTTGGGGCTGGGAAAGCGATGCTCCTCAACCACTAAGAGACACCACTGATAGACACTCAGTAGAATCAGGGCATTCGCCTTTAAAGTTATCACATAGAGGGAGGGGACTAGGGCTGCAATGGCGGTGATCGAACATAAGAACATATGCCAGTATTTGCCTGCAGGAGGTATGGGATCTGCCCTACACTGGACATATCTTGGACCATGTTTGTTGGCTGAGGAATGGTCTTGGAGAAGTCCCTGGTTGCTCTCTCTGGCGAACATGGAATGGAGCTGGAAACATGCAGAGGGAACCTCTGGGTAAGGTCAGGCGCGCCGAGCCATGGTTGAGGTAAAAGTAGCGTGATTGGGTCAGTCGGGAGGCCCATGTTCCTGGTGTGTAACGACGGTGGTTGGAGGTTATGGACCAATCGTTGGGTATCCGGAGCCCATGCCTTGGGTCGATGGAAGCTTCGTGTTTGTTTGGAAATCGTGTAGGGTTGTGGGAGTTCAATGTTGTATGAGCCACGGGTTGACATTGAAGACAGAAGGGCCCAGTAATTATTTTTAAGTCTTACCCTGCCGCTCCCCTGGCCATATTACACCTCTGCCCGATAAGCACATATAGCCAGACGGTCCACCACGGAGCAGACTAAACACCTCCAACCCTAGTCCTTCCCTGAAAAACTAAGATTGGAGGAATCTGTTTTCCTTGGACGCTGCCCTTGATTGTAGGCCGCCCATTTGGCACAGGGGGTGTGGGCCTCTTCGCCCCACACGAAGGGACGAAGCATATTACACTTCATCCTTGAGGTGAGTAATTCTGCGACATGTCATTCTGCATTATCACCCTACACCCCCCCAACTTACACCCAAGACAAGTATAATGTTTCATAGGATTAATAAGATTAGATTAGGTATATCGGTATTGTACGTTAATACCTTTACCTTTACCCTAGTTCTTTACTGGAATCATAAGACAGAATTTGTTAACCGAAAAATGTGTGTGTATCTTGTATGAAATCTGCCACGATCGTCCTCTAGGTTAGAACAGTCGAACACCAAATGCAAGACTCAAGTATCTCGACAATTGAAAATCGTCCGATTAATAGTGAAATAGTTTGTAAACTGGCCTATATCCATTGGAGTCCCTCGTACGATGATCTGGAAGAGGTTAATTATTACGGCGTTGATTATTCCAAGCAACTCATGTAGACCCTCAGAATGAAGCTGCTCCTTGAGGCTCTTTCACAAAGGGGAGGATCCCGTTTGGAAAACTCGGTAGCCTTCTCATAACCTATGTCTCTGTGGCATTATAGGCATCGTGGTGTTTTAGACCATTCTGCAGGCCAGTCCTTTTCTGTATATTGTGATACGGAACATACCAAAGAATTTATTACTAGGTCATTTCTTTCATCCAGACTCTTTGGCACTAGGCATATGAGGAGCTGTAGCTGCAATCAGAGCTGTGTAACCAGAGTTAAGGAAGGAACAGCCTCCTGAGGATGGAATGCCTTCTTACGAGGGAGAACCCTGATAATTTTTGACATATTCACGTCAGCATCCCACATTGGTATGGCCTTAGGGACACCCACCATAACCAGCCATAAAAACTCCACCAGTCTAACAGGAGGTGATCATGGAACCATTCACAACCATCTGCCCTGGGGCCCTACTGCTGGACATTTTCTCTGTAAACACTACAAGTATAACACAATACACTACTCATACACAAATAAATTATTAATACTTAATATTATTCTTCCAATGATCATAAAAAAGATAAATAAGATGGGAGCATTTGCAGTTCAGCGGAACAGACAAAGGATGGGCTCTCAGGCTTCGAGACGCATTATACTGTGCCTGAAATGGGTATAATACCTCTTCGTAGCACCGAATGCTAACATATCCAGAATGACAGAATGAGATCTATAGACAGCCTGTTCTTCCTGCCATGCTGTCGCAGGTGTGACTACCAGGGATTAGCTACTGAACAGCTCTACTCGTCCTTATTAGAGCCCATTACTGGTCCGATGAGTAAATTTGACAGCATGGGTTTTTTTTTCACATTCGGAGTTTCATGGGTTGAGGATCAAGGTATGCAACGGGAGGATAAGTGTTCATGTGAGCACATATACCATAACAAATGTGAAGCTTAGTGAGTCATTTATAAATAGTACTGGGCACATGGTGGGGAGCTCTGGGGAACAAGAAGGACAGTATTGGGAACAAGCAAGTGTGGGTTGGAGGTCAGGTTATCAGATCATGAAAGACTTTGAAATTACATTAAGGGGTTAATGGAAATAGNCATATATTTCCCTTCTTTAATTTTTACCTTGCTACTATTAATGACCTTTAATTTTTAGATTTGGTCAATTGAATGATTGTCAGTGCATTTAGAAATTGTATTTGGGGGCAGGAGAGATGGCTCAGCAGTTAATACCAGCAACTGCTCTTGCAGAGGAACCAGTTTCAATTCCCAGCACCCACATGGTGGCTAAGAACCATCTTTAAGCTGGGTATGGTGGTGCATGACTTTAATCCCAGCACTCAGGAGGAAGAGGCAGGCAGATCTCTGAGTTCAAAGCCAGCCTGGTCTAAAGAGTGAGTTATAGGCCAGCTGGGGCTATTAAGAGACTCTGTCTCAAAAAGACAAAAAAAAAAAAAGAAATTTGATTCAAGAATATTTCTTTTCCTTTATTTCTACTGAATGTTTTCCTCTCTCACCTTTACTTTCAGTCCTTGAAATGCATTCGTCAAGTTTGGCTGGCCCGGAGAGTTCAACTAATAGAAGGCATAAGATAGTTCTTTCTGAAGAGAAAGTCTTCAAATATGAGGACTGTGACAAGGACTCAACTGAGATGTCAAATCTTAGGGGACATCATGGAATTCATAGTGAAGGGAAACCCTACAGATCTCAGGATTGTGACAAGTCCTTTTCTCCGAACTCAACACTTAAAAGGCATAATATAACACATACTGGAGAAAATACTTACAAATGTGAAAACTGTGAAAAATGGTTTAGTAAGTTTTCATATCTTAGAGCTCATCAACGAATTCCTACTGGAGAAAAACCTTACAAACGTGAGAACTGTGAAAAGTGTTTTACCCAAATTTCAAATCTTAGAGTACATAACAGAATTCATACTGCAGAAAAACCTTACAAATGTGAAATGTGTGAAAAGTGTTTTAACCAACTTTCAAGTCTTAGAAAACATCAGAAAATTCATACTGGAGAAAAGCCTTACAAATGTGAAAACTGTGAAAAGTGTTTTACCCAAATTTCAGATCTTAGAAAACATCATAGAATTCATACTGGAGAAAAACCTTACAAATGTGAAAACTGTGAAAAGTGTTTTACCGAAATTTCAAGTCTTAGAAAACATCAGAGAATTCATACTGGAGAAAAACCTTATAAATGTGAGAACTGTGAAAAATGTTTTACCGAAATTTCAAGTCTTAGAAAACATCATAGAATTCATACTGGAGAAAAACCTTACAAATGTGAAAATTGTGAAAAGTGTTTTACCCAACTTTCAAGTCTTAGAGTACATCATAGAATTCATACTGCAGAAAAACCTTACAAATGTGAGAACTGTGAAAAGTGGTTTACCCAAATTTCAGATCTTAATAAACATCAAAGAATTCATACTGGAGAAAAACCTTACAAATGTGAGAACTGTGAAAAGTGTTTTACCCAAATTTCAGATCTTAGAAAACATCATAGAATTCATACTGTAGAATAACCTTACAAATGTCAAAACTGTGAAAATTATTTTACTCAACATTCAAGTCTTAGAAGACATCATAGAATTCATACTGGAGCAAAACCTTACAATTGTGAAAAATGTGAAAATTATTTTACCCAACATTCAAGTCTTAGACAACATCAGATAATTCATACCTGAGAAAAAGCTTACAAATGTGAAGTATGTGACAAGACTTTTACTCAGAACTCATCACTTAGGAAACACAAGGGAACTCTTACTGCAGATTAACCTTACAAATATGACAACTGTGAAGGTCTTTTCATCATTGTTCATATGGTAGAACACTTTAGACTATTCATTCTGGAGAAAAACCATATTAATGTACAGAACTTGACAAGTCCTTTACTGTGAACTCATCGCAGGATGCAGAAGAGAATTAATACTGGAGAAAAACTTAGAAATATGAAAATATGAAAAAATATTTTGCTCAATATTCATATTTTTAATAATCAGAGAATTGATACAGGGGACAAAGTGTATAAAATGCAAAGCAACAGTACTCACTATAACCCAGGTGTAGATATGGTTCATTTTCTATATTAAAATTGCATTTTTCTGTGACATAGTTGTGTTGGCATCTTTTTCTACTTTAATGTATTTGAAATGAATTTTTACCCATGTTACAATGAAAATATTGAACTTCTAGTACATTAGTTATGAACAGCACAATAAAAATAATGGGTTGGGCTGGAGAGATGGCCTAGCGGTTAAGAGCGCCGACCGCTCTTACAGAGGACCCGGGTTCGATCCCCAGCAACCACATGGCGGCTGAGAACCGTCTGAAGCTCCAATTCCAGGAGAACTCCAGTTCCAGGGGAATCCGAGACCCTCTTCTGACCTCCGCGGCGTTGCACGACACGGGTGCACAGACTTGCATGCAGACAGTACATTCATACACATACAGAAATAAATANAGGAATTCATACTGGAGAAAAAACCTTACAAATGTGAAAACTGTGAAAAGTGTTTTACCCAACTTTCACATCTTAGAACACATCAGAGAATTCATACTGGAGAAAAACCTTACAAATGTGAAAACTGTGAAAAATGTTTTACCCGACGTTCACATCTTAGAGATACATCAAGCAATTCATACTGGAGAAAAACCTTACAAGTGTGAAAACTGTGAAAAGTGTTTTACCCGACTTTCACATCTTAGAGCACATTAACCAATTCATACTGGAGAAAAACCTTACAAATGTGAAAACTGTAAAAGTGTTTTACCCAACGTTCCAATCTTAGAGACATAAGCAATTCATTTACTGGAGAAAAACCTTACAAGTGTGAATACTGTGAAAAGTGTTTTACCCAACGTTCATGTCTTAGATTACATCTTAGAATTCATACTGGAGAAAAACCTTACAAATGTGAATACTGTGAAAAATGTTTTACTCAAATTTCAAACCTTAGAACTCATCAGAGAATGCATCTCTGATTTTGTTTATTTGCATTGGGTCTTTTTGTTTCTTTCCTTTTTCTTTATTTCTTTCTTTTAACTGGGGCTAATGGTTTGTCTGTCTTGTTTATCCTTTCAAAAAATTCACTCCTAGATGTTTGTTGTTGTGTCTGTGTTTCTTGGTTTGTCATCCTGCTCCCTTGGATTCTATTTCATAAATTTCTTATTTCTGCTCCTCTTGTAGGTTTGGGGTTGGTTTCTTCTTGCCTTCCCAGAGTCTTAAGTTGTAATGTTAAGTCATTTCCATGTGCTCTTTCTGAATCTGTGTGTGTTTGTGTATGTGTCTTTTGGAGTCAGGGCATCTCTGTAGCCCATGCTGGCCTGGAACTCACTATATCGGCCCACATGGTCTTGATGTCACAGAGATCTATCTGCCTCTGTCTCCCAAGTGCTGGCATTAAAGTTGTGTACACTATCCCTGAGCTTCTTTTTGATTTTTTAATGGAGGCAAAAATAGCTATAAACTCCCCTGTTAGGACTGCTTTCAAGATATCCCAGAGGTTTTGTTGTGTTTCATTCTCATTTCCATTTATTTCCAGTAACTCTTTTCTTTCTTTCTTAATTTCTTCTTTAACACATTCCTTATTAAGAACTGTGTTGGACAGGTTGTGGAGAAAGGGGAACACTCATCCACTGCTGGTGGGAATGTAAACTTGTACAACCATTATGGAAAGCAGTGTGGAAACCCTTAGAAGACTCAAAATGAGCCTACCACCTGACTCAGCCATACCACTCCTGGGTATATACCCACAATACTCCAATACTCATCCTACCACAAAGATACATGCACATCCATGTTTATTGCAGCTCTCTTCACAATAGCGAAGAGCTGAAACCAATCCAAATGCCCCTCAACTGATGAGTGGATGACAAAAATGTGGTACATCTACACAATGGATTACTACTCAGCGGTAAAGAAAGATGACACCATGAACTTTGCAGGTAAACAAATGCAACTCAAAGCCTTTATGATAAGTGAAGTAACACAGTCCCAGAAAAACAAGTGGCAAATGATCTCCCTCATTTGTGGATGTTAGCACCAAATCCCCAGATGAAAGGCAAGCTGAACAACATTATTGTTAGAGTTCTGTTTATCTGAAAGCAACTATGTTGTTATAATGTAAATCACTTTAACAGGCTCTAGAATCAATCCACCACTTACTTTCAGACTCTATAATTACTGTATATGAGTGAATTGTATGTATGCATATTTTAGAATAATATAGGATTGGAGGAGGTAAATGTGAATTCCTAAACATAAAAAAGACTGAGAGAAAGATGCAGGATAGTTATGGCAGAAAGCGAGAGCTGGGGTGTGGTGGAGGGAAGGAAAAGGGGAATGTCTCTAAACTGAACTGAGAAATGATGTCTGAAATATACAAAATTTCAATAAAAGCATTATATTGAAAAACAAAGAAAAATTCAAATACTCCATCATCCAGGTCATCTACCCAGGCCTCTGGTGCTACACCCACCTCCATCCTGTCATCTTCTTCGGTGTGGAACTTGGTTTCTCTTTTCCAGTGATCTTCATCTGCACTTTGTGAGTGTCAATCACTTCTGAAGATTTCATCCACTGACACTCTGTTCCCTTTTCCATATTACCCATGGATTACTGCCCAAGAACTCAGGCACATATATTCCAGCCAGATTCCTGTGTCTTCTGTGCCCCAAATCTAGAATGCCAGTGTGTTCAACTTGCAGAGGTTTTAACACCTTATTATGCTACTGCTTGGCACTGACCCTTGACTACAGACTTGTGGCTCTACAGNCTCCTAGATGTTTGTTGTTGTGTCTGTGTTTCTTGGTTTGTCATCCTGCTCCCTTGGATTCTATTTCATAAATTTCTTATTTCTGCTCCTCTTGTAGGTTTGGGGTTGGTTTCTTCTTGCCTTCCCAGAGTCTTAAGTTGTAATGTTAAGTCATTTCCATGTGCTCTTTCTGAATCTGTGTGTGTGTGTGTTTGTGTGTGTCTTTTTGAGTCAGGGCATCTCTGTAGCCCATGCTGGCCTGGAACTCACTATATCAGCCCACATGGTCTTGACGTCACAGAGATCTACCTGCCTCTGTCTCCCAAGTGCTGGCATTAAAGTTGTGTACACTATCCCTGAGGTTCTTTTTGATTTTTTAATGGAGGCAAAAATAGCTATAAACTCCCCTGTTAGGACTGCTTTCAAGATATCCCAGAGGTTTGTTGTGTTTCATTCTCATTTCCATTTATTTCCAGTAACACTTTTCTTTCTTTCTTAATTTCTTCTTTAACACATTCCTTATTAAGAACTGTGTTGGACAGGTTGTGGAGAAAGGGGAACACTCATCCACTGCTGGTGGGAATGTAAACTTGTACAACCATTACGGAAAGCAGTGTGGAAACCCTTAGAAGACTCAAAATGAGCCTACCACCTGACTCAGCCATACCACTCCTGGGTATATACCCACAATACTCCAATACTCATCCTACCACAAAGATACATGCACATCCATGTTTATTGCAGCTCTCTTCACAATAGCGAAGAGCTGAAACCAATCCAAATGCCCCTCAACTGATGAGTGGATGACAAAAATGTGGTACATCTACACAATGGATTACTACTCAGCAGTAAAGAAAGATGACACCATGAACTTTGCAGGTAAATAAATGCAGCACAAAGCCTTTATGATAAGTGAAGTAACACAGTCCCAGAAAAGCAAGTGGCAAATTATCTCCCTCATTTGTGGATGTTACACCAAATCCCCAGATGAAAGGCAAGCTGAACAACATTATTCTTAGAGTTCTGTTTATCTGAAAGCAATTATGTTGTTATAATATAAATCACTTTAACGGGCTCTAGAGTCAATCCATCACTTACTTTCAGACTCTATAATTACTGTATATGAATGAATTGTATGTATGCATATGTTAGAATAATATAGGACTGAAGGAGGTAAATGTGAATTCCTAAACATAAAAAAGACTGAGAGAAAGATGCAGAATAGTTATGGCAGAAAGCGAGAGCTGGGGTGTGGTGGAGGGAAGGAAAAGGGGAATGTCTCTAAACTGAACTGAGAAATGATGTCTGAAATATACAAAATTTCAATAAAAGCATTATATTGAAAAACAAAGAAAAGAANAAAAAAAAAAAAAAAAAAAAAAAGAAAGCAGGAACCTGAGGAGAAGAACTGAAGCAGAAACCACAGGGGAACTGTTTGCTGGCTTGCTCCTCTGGACTGTGTTCAGCCTGCTTTTTTTGTGTGTGGGGGGGGAACACACCTGGTTCAGCCTGCTTTTTTTATACAACTCAGAACCACCCACCCAAGAGTGGCACCACCCATAGTGCCACATCATTCAACAATCAAGAAAATATCTCATAGACATGCCTACAGGTCAATCTGATAGAAGAAATTTCCCAATTAAGGTTCCTTCTTCCCAGGAAAGCCAACCATAATATCAAGTATTTATAACCACATTATTGATAATGGGTTTTTTTGATAATGTGGAAACTGCCCAAATGCCTATCAACTGACTAACAGATAAATAAAATATGATAATGCACACATGCAGTAATATTCAGCCATAAAGGGAAATGGGTAGCCTGGTAGTGTAGCTCAGTGATATAGCACTTGTCTCATGTCTCTTATGCTCAAAACCATGGGTTCCATTCCCAGCACTGAAAAAAAAAAGTACTGCTACATGCTATACCATGGATGAAACTTACAAATAATGCCAAACAAGCTATGAAGACCACATATTACATACATGCTTGTATTTATGTGAAATAAGCATAGAAGGTAAATCCATTGAGAGAAATTACCGGCTACCAGGACAAGTGGGAGGAGGGATGGGGAATGACTGACTTCTTTTTAGGGAAGTTAAAATGTTGTAGATCATGGTGATAAAGTACCACATTGTGAGTAGACTAAAAGCTCTTGAATTATACACTTTAAAATGGAGGCTGGAGAGACGATTCATTGGTTAAGAGCACTGGTTTCTCTTGCAGAGGACCTGAGTTCAGTTCCTACCACCTACATAGGGCAGCTAACAACCAGCTGTAACTCCAGCAGGGTATCCAGTGCCCCCTTCTGGCCTCCATGGGCATTGCACACACATGGTGCACTTAAATATATGCAGGCAAAACACACACATAAACCAAAAATAAAATAAATTAAAATTTTTTGCGGGGCATGGTGGCCCACACCTTTAATCCTAGCACTTGGGAGGCAGAGGCAGGTGGATCTCTGTGAGTTCAAGGCCTGCCTGATCTACATTGTGAGCTCCAGGCCAGCTGGGATGATAGGGAGACCCTGTCTCAAAAAGAAAAAAAAATTTTTTTTAATTTAAATGTTAAAAATGGTGAAATTTAGGTTTTATAAGTTTTTAANCTTATGATTAAGATTGGATACTGAGAAGTAACATAGTCCCAGAAAAAAACAATGAATGATATCCCTCGTTTGTGGATGCTACCACCAAATCCATAGTTGCAAGACAAACTGAGTAGCGTTAATGTTATATTTCTTTTTATCTGATAGCAAAGGTGCTCATAATGTGAATACTTTAACATGCTCTAGAATTAACTTATTTTCAGACTTTGTAATTTTGGTATATGGGTGGAGAGTATGTATGCATATTTTAGAGTAATTATAGGGGCTGGAGAGATGTATCAGGAGTTAAGAGCACCAACTGCTCTTGCAGAGGACCTGGGTTCAATTCCCAGCACCCACATGGCGGCTAAGAACTGTCTTTAACTCTAGTTCCAGGGGAATCTGACGTCCTCTTCTGACCTCCGTGGCATTGCATGACATGGGTGCACCAACCTACATGGAGACAGTACACTCATATACATAAAAATTAAAAAAAAAATAAAAACGTTTAGAGTAATATAAAATTAAAAGGGAAAAATGTGACTTTCTAAATATGATTTGGAATTAACAGTCTATTTTCAGAATTCATAATTATGGTGTGCGTGTGAATGTAGATGTATACTTTGGAGCAATACAAATTTGTGGGAACAACAACAAAAGGACTGGGACCAAGAACTGAATGAAACAGTAAAGTTCTGCCCCAAACAATAAACCTTTGCATAGAAAAACTTTAAAAAGAGTCAGAAAAAGATACAAGACATGTATGGCAGAATGTGTGAACTTGGGTAGGGTGGGGGGCATGAAAAGGGGAATGAGTCTAAATTGGACTGAGAAATGTATGAAATGCACAAAACTTCAACAAAAATATTCAAAAAAGAAAGCATGGTACATATACATAATGGAGTTTTATTCAGCCATAAAGAAAATTATTTTAAGTTTCCAGGAAACAAAAATCATGCTCTGTATGAAATACATAAAAATTCAATAAATTAAAAAATGTTAAAATAAGACTGTATACTGAAACATACACAAATCCCATGCAAGCTCAAACCAGAAAATGTCACAGCATAGACATGAGGAGGTGGGTAAGAACTCCAGCCACACATGAGGAAACTGTGGCAACAGATGGCCGTTGGGAGGAGCAGAAACAGTCTCTTTCTTTCTTTCTTTCTTTCTTTCTTTCTTTCTTTCTTTCTTTCTTTCTTTCTTTCTTTCTTTCTTTCTTTTTTTGGTCTTTTTGAGACAGGGTGTCCCTTTAGCTCCAGCTGGCCTGGAGCTCACTATGTTGACCAGGTGGGCCTTGAACTCACAAAGATCCACCTGCCTCTGCCTCCCAAGTGCTAGGATTAAAGGCATGGGCCACCACTCCCCGCTGACAGTCTCTTTCAAGAATGGGACTCCTGGTAGGTTAACCAGGCTCTGGTAGATGGACCCACACTAAAGGACATATAAATTAGAATATATTAAATTGGTTGGGGCGGCAATAACTGGAGGTGTGAATTGGTGAAGGGATCTAAATACCATCAAATCACATTGCATGAAAGTAGCAAAAATTCAATTAAAAAAGATTAGATGTTGAGAGATGGCCTAGTGGTTAAGAGCGCTGACCGCTCTTACAGAGGACCTGGGTTCGATCCCCAGCATCCACATGGCGGCTGAGAACCGTCTGAGACTCCAATTCCAGGAGAACTCCAGTTCCAGGGGAATCCGACACCCTCTTCTGACCTCCGCGGCATTGCACGACACGGGTGCGCAAACCTGCATGCAGACAGTACATTAATACACATACAGAAATAAAATAAAAATTAAAAAAAAATTAAAAAATAAAAAGATTAGATGTTGAGACACTGTATCAAACTTCTGCCTCCCAAATCTCAGAGATCATTGTAGAAAATGATGAGAGTCAGACATGGTGAATGACCAGAAGAAAATAGAGTCTTCTTGACAGTATGTCAGTGGTCATATGAACTCACAGTAATGGTGACATCATTCACAAACCCTGTGCAAGCTGAAAGCAGACAGAATCCCATCAAACACATGGGGAAGTGGATAAGCAACCCCAACACTACCTAAGGAACTATTGGCAACCTTTAGCTTCTCAGGGGAGAGTCTGTGTCTTTTAAGCATGAGACTCTTAGTAGGTTAACCAGGCTCCATTGAATGGCCCTTCATTGAAAGACACTTGGTAACACTAATTAGACTCTACAGGCCTTATTAAATATATAATAGAGGTGATGAGAGGAAGTGTGGATGGAAGTATCTAAACATCATCAAATGGTATTGTATGAAAATCACAACATTCAATTAAAAAACAATCTCTAAAAATTTAGATGTCATTTATTACATTTATTGAGATGATTGAACTATTGTTTTAAAAAATAATAATTAAACCGGTGAATGATGTTTACCAATTTTTTTCTTTTTTTTTTTAATGTGTATGAATGTACTGTCTGCATGTAGGTTTATGCACTCGTGTCATTCAATATCGCAGAGGTCAGAAGAGGGCATCAGATTTCCCTGGAACTGGAGTCAAAGACCATTCTCAGCTGCCATGTGGGTGCTGGGAATCGAACCAGGGTCCTCTGCAAGAGCAGTCGGCACTCTCAATGGCTAGGCCATCTCTCCAGCCCCGATGTTTACCAATTTTCTAATGTTACCGTGGAGTTTTCTGGGATAAATCTGTTTCGACTATGTTGCATTATTATTCTGTATACCCTTGGGTATGTGTAAGATGCTTTATGCAGGTCCCTCAAAAGATCTGGGGAGGAATCCAGGGCAGCTAGCTGGAACTGTCCTTGTACAATGAAACCCAAGACACAGATGAGAAAGACAAGTTTTTTAAAAAATGGTAACTTTACATGTATTCTGTAGTAAGAGATGTAAATCTATGAAAAAAGTTCGGGCTCTGATTTTCTCTTTTACTTTCAATAGTAATTACTTTAATAAAACTGTCTTCATTGCTCCAGGGTTCAGTTAGTTGTGCAAAGCTTTGCCACATTCATTCCGTAACAAATGGGGCCAAGAGCAGATATTGTCTCAGTAGTGGTAAAAATGCAAACTGTCTGGGCTCTAGGGGAAGCCCATTAAGGCATGCTGATCACCTGTGTTTAGAGTTGAAGGGTCGTTCTTTCTGTCATGTAAGGGCACTTGGATCCTAAATCAATGCGATGTGAATAACGCAATGATGACAAAATATCAATATAATGATCCAACAGAAGAGCTAATTTGTAAATTATTTCCTGAGAGATGACTGATGAGTAATTCTCCATGATGAAGGATAGTGAAAGGAAGAAAAGCCTATTTGGACTTTAAAAGAGAGATGTTATTGAGATATTGATGATAAATTTGAAATATAGATCAGCCGTAATCAAGAAGGAAGAAGGCATAATTAATATTCACCAAGTATCTATTATTTTCCAGGAAATTTATGATACTTATTCATTAAAACATTATCATGTGATCACCTCATTGATGAGGAAACTGAAGTATCTTGCTAAATTTTTGTAGCTGGTAAGAGACTGTGTTGGAACCACATAAAGATATCAAGTCACGTTTTTGTGAGGAACACTTAAGATATTATTTCAATATTATTTCCATCAAAGCAAAGAACCTGCTATACTTTGACTACATGACATGGTGCAATTTTTCTCACCTTTTAAATCTGAATTTCCCCTAAGTTTATATATATATATATATTTTTCTAATTAATATATTAAAAAAAGCCAAAATATATATTTCAAATAATTAGCTTCCTTGGTAATGTCTACTGGTAAACTCCAGAAATGGTACAAACTTCCTTTTCCTCAAGGATCAAGCCATCTGTATCTCAAATATTTGTGAACAACTATCTTCTTCTTGGAATGAACATATTAAATACTGGCTGTTTTGTGTAGTTGCAGGATGCAACTTCAATTTGAAAGAGTCCAATGTTGCACTCTGTGTTTGTTCTCCTTCCAGAAATCTTTACATTTCTAGACTGCAATGCTGCTATCTCAGATTCCAGAGTCAAATCAGGGGCCTCTTTCAAAACATCTCCTTTAGCCTCTGTATAAAAATCTCTTGCCTTCCCAGGCTCTTACACTAAGTGAAGTAATAAACACTCAGAAAAGCAAGTGATGTATGTTCTCCCTCATTTGTGGATCATAGCACAAATCCCTTACATATGAGTATATATCCTGATGTAACACCCGGAGACAGAAAAACGGAAAGGATTCACAGAGGTAAAGGGAAAGAAGGAGGGGCAGAAGGGAACAGATGTTACCGGGGGGAGGTGGGGAAATTTAGAGTGTTTGTCTGTGAAGGAGGGACATGGAGGGGGCCATGGTGCTGTGGGGAAAGGGAGGTCAGAAGATGGGGGATGGTGGGAGGTGGGTATTATTGAGGGATGGTGGGGATAATGGGGGCACTGGGACTGAGGAGGGAGGAGGAAAAATAGTAGAGCTGAACAATCTTAGGGTAGGGGTGGTGTTAGGGAACCTGTAACTCCATGAGAAATGCACATACAGTGTCTAAACCTTAGTGGATACACACACACACACACACACACACACACACACACACTCTTACCTGGGGGGGTTGTTTAACAAGAAACACAGTTGAAGACATCTCCCTTTGAGTGGTAGATGAGAGTGGTCCACGAGACTCCCAAAACAACACAGGCTATTGTGAAATCTCTTGGTCATGTCCCAACATTAATAGATAAGACCCTACTGCTGAAGACAGAACGTGTGAGCAATGGAGCAGGAACTGATCTAGAAGCCTTCTACCTGAAGTTTAGCTGTCATAATCCTGGATGATAATGTGCAAACTGCTAAGGGAGAAGATCAATCAACGGTCCAACCCAGTCCGAAGCCTAACAACCATACCAACTGACACAGCAAGCTACCCCTCTTGGTGCAGTAGTGGCACTGTTGTCTGGTGGGTAATCAACAGCTACCTAATTGGACTTAAAACCCTCTCTATGGGAATAAATTCATGGGTGGCACTGTAAATCCAGCCAAATACATATGGCTGGAAAGGATACAGATCCTAGAGAAAACCCTACTGTCATTATTTGTAGACAAAAGAAATTTCTTATGATAAGCTAAACATGGATCCGTATATTTACTGACAAGCAACTGTATACCACTCATCAAGGAAGTTTTGTATTGCAACAGAGGGAGGCTACTGCAGAGTTCCACAACTGTTCAGATACAGAATATACCTCTGAGAGATGTCCATTCCTATGTGATATATATTTGGTTCAATCTCTATGCTTAAGGCTCATGGAACATAGTGGAATGAGGGGTAGTGAGAAAAATAATGTATCCCTCAACCTTCACCAGTGAAGCTTCCTTATAGAACAGNAAAGAGAAGAGAGGGAAAGAATAAAAAAAGGATTGTAAAAGTCATTCATTTCCAATAAGACGCAAAACATGGCAGGTGGTGCATGCCTTTAAAACCTAGCACTTGGAGGCAGAAAGGCCAGGTGATCCTGTGACTTCACAAGCCTGCCTGAGCTACATAGTGGAGCTTCAGCTACTGGGAGTAGGAGAACCTGTTTCAAAAAGACAAAAAAAAAGATGCATTTCAGAAAGAATGGGGGAGGTATCGGGAAGACAGATAGGGCAAAGTGACACAACTCACTTGAAATGGTGGGGGCAGATTTAGTTATGTGTCCACTTTAGGAACTGACTGGCCTCTATCAACATCTGAAACCTAGGGAACAGACAGCACAAGGCAGTGTATAGCCCCACAGCACTCACCACTTTTCTACTGTGAATGGTATGAGAAATGGACAATCCCAGTTACACAAACAGTAAGACAAATGTTACTCCACCATAATGCTCTTTTCACAACATTCCTAATGTTTCGTTCAAGTTCTGTCTAGTTGCTGGATCGTCATTCTTGCCTAAGATATAGGCAGCCTTGGAAAATTTAAGGATAATTTCTCTTTCTCTTTACCAGTTGTGGTTTTTCACATCCATCTGGTTCTGGAATATTTTTCCCTTGAATAAGTAGTGTCTCCTCAGTTTTCAGTAACTGTCTACTGACTGGCACAAACTCTATACCTTGGAGGGTACATTGATCCCTCTTCACATCTCTCGGCCTCCTTTCTTGTCATGTCCATCTTCTCATGGAAGAAAAGTGGATTCATTCTCAGAAAGTCTAGTACTTTATAAAAAGCTGCTCTGAGCTGGATATAAATTCAACAGTTTAAAGTCATTTACCTAGTTTCACATTCTTGACATGTTAAAATGTTGGACCAATAACTAATCCAGTTACTCAGTATCCCAACTGCTCAGACATATGAAATCTTCTTTACTATGAAACAGATTAATTGGTTCTGCCAAGAATACAACCTAGCCTAAACACCTAAACTGACTGAGATCTAGAAAGTGGCAAGTCCTGCTTGCTAGAGATCATGGCATATTCATCTACGTATGATGCTTAGAATCAGAAACAAAAATATTTTCTGGAGCTTTCAAAGATTGCGATTCTACTGTCTCCCTTCATATCTGGAAGAAATAATAAGATTTACAGAAAATAAACAGAGATATTGATTGAATAGTTAATAGCACAGAGTATCAACTCTCTAAGGACAAATGATCCCTTTCCCTGGCCATTTCCTATCTCGGTAGTAATGTATACCCCAGGTGGACACATGTGTATTGTTCTATACTCCATGAAACAGTCCTTGATACAATCAAATATTCTTTTTCATTTTTTTCTAGTTTGATACATAACTATAGGACTTGCATTATTTCTACTCTTCCCAGTTTCTCATTCAAGTCTTTCCCCGAATTTAAAGATATATATATATATATATATATAGATATATAGTATAATATATATATATAATATATATATAATACATGTGGGTGCTCATATATACTAATGTTAGAGCTGCCCACCTGTGTTAGACAAAGTCCAAGGGATCTAGTTTCTGGGAGAAAACTGATTCTCCTCTCCACATCCTACACTGATTGCCTATAGTTCTTCATCTAGATGTAGGACACTTTGAAAGTTTCCCCATATACCTTGACATATCACCTGCTTTTGTTATTATGCAGATCTTGTTATATTTCCATATCACAGAGAATTTATTGGTGTAGTTTCCCTATCATGTGTAGAATTCTTTAATATATACCCATCTGGCTGTCACAGTCTTTCTCTCCAACTTTTGAAAAGTTCCCTGACCCTTGGGTGCAGAGGTTGTAGTGTTGAAATATAACTTGGGGCTGAGCACCTGACAGTCAGTTATTCTTTGTGTTTTACCACATATAGAACTTTGTAATTGTCTCCTGTTGTGAAAACAAACTTCTTAGGTAAGTAGTGAGAGGCACACATATATCTAAGGTTTTGGTTGTAAGATCCACAAATGAGAAAAAAAAGTGTCAGTTGTGTTTTATGATTATGGGTTACCTCATTCCATATAATAGTATCTAGTTTAACAAGCTTCTTAGGTAAGTAGTGAGAGGCACACATATATCTAAGGTTTTGGTTGTAGGATCCACAAATGAGAAAAAAAAGTGTCAGTTGCGTTTTATGATTATGGGTTACCTCATTCCATATAATAGTATCTAGTTCCATTATTAATCTGCAAATTTTTTTCTTACATCTGAGTAAAATTACATTGTAGAAATATACCTCATTTTCATTATCTATTCATCAGTTGAGGAAAGTTTAAGTTGTTTCCATTTACTAGCTTTTGGGAAAAGGCTAACAAGAAATAAAGTCGAACATGTACATGTGTAGCATGGCCTATTGTACCTTTGAAGTAAACATGCCCAGGAAAAGGTGTCACCTAGCGGCTCATAACTTTGTTCATCCTGCCCATCGAACCAGAAAACCAATCCCAAACAACCTTACAAAATGCGTAAAAAAAACAACACACAACAAAACCACAGACCACCAACCAAAACGAACACACACCAACCAACAACAAAGTACCCCAAACACAAAGCCACCACAGCGAACAACAAACAACAAACTCAACACGAGCTAAAAAACACATCTTCTAACCCGCAAAAATAAAAACCAAACATCTAACAGTACCCAACAACCCAAACTCTACAAACAAACACACACACAAACACAAACATAAACGAAACAACCACGAACAGCAACAACAAGAAAAGCAAAAAAAAAACGCCCACCACAAACCAAGACTTACCAACAACCCTACCAAACAAACAACATCTATCTAAACTCTGAATCTAAAACCCACAAAACAACAATCTAACACAAACGCCGCCAACATCTACCACCCCAATACAACCCACAGTCTACCAACCACCAAAAGATAAAAACAACAAAAAACCACCAAAACGCCTAAAACAACCACAACAAAAACAATACCAACCCAAAACCGCCAAAACCGAAACAACAAACAACAAAAAACAAAAAAAAAAAAAAAAAAAAAAAAAAAAAAAAAAAAAAAAAAAAACCAAACCAAAAAAAACAAACAAAAAAAAAAAAAAAAAAAAAAACCCAAAACCAAAACCAAAAAACAACATCTAAAACACCAAAAAACCAAAACAAACAAACTACCCAAAACCCACACCAAACCCCACACCAACAACCGCGTCTAGAAAAAAAACACACGAAAATACACAAAAAACAAAACTCCTTTCTAAAAACCCTACACAACCCACACCAAAAACAACAACCCTACCCAAACAAAACAACAACACCAAAACAACCCCCACCACTCAAGACTATCTAAACCACAATCTAACACCAAAACCCACACGACAACACTACATGTCTTAACCGCGATCCGGAACCAGCCCACCAAACTCTTCTTAACCCCCCACAACCCAAACAACAAGAAGCTCTAAAACACCAACAAACTTCTAACAACAACCACAAAAAACCCCCCAGAACCAACTCTAATAACAATCTACAAACACACGACAACAAAAAAAAAACCAACACCCAAACAAAAACCACAAACCCAAAACCAACAAACAAACCACCAACCAGACCCACCTCTCAACCTAAACAAACACCCCACAAACTGTAACAAAACCCAAACATCGTCTATCTAAAAAGATCTACAACACAAACCAAAAAAAACAAAAAAAAAAAAAAAAAAAAAAAAAAAAAAAAAAAAAAAAAAAAACAACCCAAAAAAACCAAAAAACTCTGGAAAGACTAAAAAAAAAAAAAAAAAAAAAAAAAAAAAAAAACAAAAAAAACACCAACACCAAAACCCAACACAAACAAAACAAACCAAGCCAAAAAAACTCGACAAAAAACCCAACAACCAAGACCACAGAACAAACACAAAACCAACAACCCAAAACCCACAGCAACAACAACAAAAAAAAAAAAAAAAAAAAAAAAAAAAAAAAAAAAAAAAAAAAAAAAAAAAAAAAAAAAAAAAAAAAAAAAAAAAAAAAAAAAAAAAATCAAAAAAACCAAAAAAACAAAACCACTCTAAAACCACCGAACAAAACAAACAAACCAGCATCTACTACGACACCCCCGACAAAAAAAAAAGCACCACCAAACCACACACACAAACAGAAGACACAACTAAACACACCAAAACCCCGACCATCAACCACAACATTCTTCTACACAACAGCCAGAACCCCCAAAAACAAACTCTACACAACACCTCTCTATCTTCTACACTCTTCTATTCTACAAAACACCACAATCTAACAGCTAACCACAAAATACAAAAAGCCACCTCTAAAACAACATCTCTACAAACCACACCCACACAAACCACCCCACCAAAACCCAAACAACACACAACAAACAACACACCCCACCCAAGCCAGCCAACAAAACAAAAAACACCACACAAAACACCCTTCGAAACGGAAAAAAAAAAACACAAATTAAAAAAAAAAAAAAAAAAAAAAAAAAAAAAAAAAAAAAAAAAAAAAAAAAAAAAAAAAAAAAACAAAACACAACACAAAACAAAACGCCAAACAAAACCCCACAAACAAAAAAAAAAAAAAAAAAAAAAAAAAAAAACAACCCCCCACCACCACCACCAAACACAAACCACAAAATCTACCACCCCCACACCACCCAACAACCAAGAAAACCCACCCCCCCAAACACAACCTAGCCCCACCCACCCAACCCCAAAACCAAAAACACACACGCACAAGCACACACTAGCATCTAATCTATCTCAAAACAAAACCCAAAACCCAAACAAAAAAAACTAACCAACACCCCTTCTTAACAACACCAGCAGCACCACAACCCACACAACAACCCCCTATCTCTAAACAACCCCCGACCAAACGACTCTCGAAAATAAAAAACCCACCCAACCCACCAAAAAAAACACCCAAAAACAACCCACCAAAAAACCAAGCCAACAACAAATCTCTACCAAACAACAAAAAACCCCAAAACACTCTAACCAAACAAACGAACTAACAGACCAAAAACCACAAAGAACCACACCCAACCGCACCAAACTACAAAAACGCCACCAAACACCAAAACCAACCAAACAAACAAACAACAAAAAAAATAAAAAAAAAAAAAAAAAAAAACCAACACAAAACAACAAAAAAAAAAAAAAAAAAAAAAAAAAAAAAAAAAAAAAAAAAAAAAACATTTAAAAAAAACAAAACTAAACAAACCAACTCTAACTAAAAAAAAAAACAAACCCCACCATACTGCCCTGCTAAAAGAAAACACCCAACCATCTTCTTCTTAACCACAAAACAACAACCCAAAATTCCTAACCACACATCATCTAGACATCTACAACACACCCCAACCTACCCAAGAAATTCTACAAAAAACCACCCAACAACATAAAAAAACACAAACAACAAACAAATCTAAACACAAGCTAAAAAATACAAACTTTATCTAAATTCTAACCAACACAAAACAAAATCATAAAAATTCAATAAAAAAAAAAAAAAACAAAACAGAACTAAAACAAAAACAACGCAAACCCACAGCCCACCAAGTCTGCTACCCAAACCCACCTAACACAACCACGCCAACCCAACAACCAACTTTCTTAGTCTAACACAAAAACCACCCCAAACCCAGTAAACAAAAAAATCTAAAACCCAAACAAAACACACAATCGAAATCTACAACCATCTAAAACGCACAACACCCAAAATCTTCTAGAAACGCAACCCCAAGAACCACAAACAGCAACAGCAACAACCCCAAACACAACAAATCGAAACACAAACAACCCACACACACACAAAACAACCACAACAAAAACGCCAACCAACACCAACAAAAAAACATCCCCTATCCTCTTCTACAACACCAAACAAAAACCACCCACAACAAACCTAACCCCAACCCTCAGCTACAATCTAAACAACCCCCCACGAAGACCCAACCCACCACGACACAACACACCTAACAACAAATCTAAAAAAAACACCACACAACATCTATCCTCCTCTGCTAAAACACACTCTACACACTCTAAAAACAAAAACCACAACACACCCCCCCACATCTACACAACCTTCTACACCGTCACCAACCCCACAGCACAACCACCAACCTAATTCTAAACAACAACTCCTTCTGCCTAGGGCAAAGCCAAAACACACACCCCAAACCAAGCCAACAACCCACAAACCACCCACACACCGAAAAAACGACTTATTATCTATTCTCTAACAAACAAAAACAACCAACAAACACCAAACTAAAAAAAAACACTATCTAAACAACCACATCTAACGGACGACAAAAATCTAACCAAACCCCAAAAAAACATCATCTACCAACAATCTAAAAACACAAGCAAAAATCTATTCGGCTACGCGCCACACCCAGTCGAACACACAATCTATATACCCCCAACAAAAACCCACAGCTTCTCAAAACCCGGAAAAACCCCCAAACCAACCCAAACCAACAAACAACAGCCTCTCTACACCAACAAACATTACATCTTTCTATCTATACACACACGAACCAACAGACTAAACGAAGAACAGCCACAACAAAAAAAACACACCACAACAAAAAACCAAAAAACACAAAAACAACAAAACACAAAAAAAAAAAAAAAAAAAAAAAAAAAAAAAAAAAAAAAAAAAAAAAAACACACACCCACACACCAAACAAAAACAAATCTAACCGCAACCACCACAAAAAAACAAACACCAACACAAAACAAAACAAAAAAAAAAAAAAAAAAAAAAAAAAAAAAAAAAAAAAAAAAAAAAAAAAAAAAAAAAAAAAAAAAAAAAAAAAAAAAAAAAAAAAAAAAAAAAAAAAAAAATACAAAAAAACCCACAAAACACCACACTACACACAAACACAAAAAACCCACAAAATTAATAATAATAAAAAAAAAAAAAAAAAAAAACAAAACACCAAAAACAGCCAAAAAACCTTAACCTAAGCATCTACCCCACCGGAAATCTCTTATCTATCTACAAACAACCCCACAACAAACCAAACAAACAACGAATCTACTTCTATCTTACCTTCTATCTCTACACCAACCGAAAAAGACCACCACTATATCTAAACAAACTGCTACAAACCGCACCCAAACAACATCGCTACAAACGAAAACCCAAACAGACACCACCCCCCAACCAAACAGTATCTAGGAAACCACACACACAAAAAGGCCCCACACCCAACAAAAACCCCCTCTACAAAAAACACCAAAACACCCACCCCACCGAAAAAAAAAAACAATCTGTTTCTAACAACAAACCACCCAACAAAAACAAAAAAAAAAACCAACAACCAACAAACACAAACAAACACACAACAACACACAACAAAAACAAACCAACACACCACCCAAGTTCTAACCAAACGAACCCCAAAGCCACCCACAAAAACCCCAACAAACAACTATCTAAAACCAACCAAACATAAACAAAAGTCTACTATCTACACACACCGACACACACCAACCCTACAACCACCACAACAAAAACAAAAAAAAAAAAAAAAAAAAAAAAAAAAAAAAACAACACAACACATCTAAACCAAAACCCCAGCCACAACACAACCAAAACACAACCACCAAACAACCAACCACAACAACCGCCACCAATCTTCCTGCCATCTAAACAAACCACAACCAAACAAAACAAACCCAAAAACACAGCACACACAAAAACAAACCACCAACAACAAAAAAAAAAAAAAAAAAAAAAAAAAAAAAAAAAAAAAAAAAAAAAAAAAAAAAAAAAAAAAAAAAAAACCAAACCAAAACCCACAAAACACACCCAACAAACACCAAAACACACATCCTAAAACACAACCCCAACACAAAAAACCCAAAAAAAACAACACACCACAAACCCGAAACAACCACAATCTTTATCTGACCCCACCACCCAACAAAAACGACAACCAAACAGGCAGCTACATCATCCGGCATCGAAAAACGAAAACACACAACACCCCCCAAAAACAACCAAATCGACCAACCACCCACCCAACCGCATCTTCTAACCCAAAAAACTACCACAAACCGGCAAAAAAAGCAAACAGCACAAAACTCTAACAAAGAAACAACCACACCACAACCCACTAAAACCACACAAATCAACCAGAACCCAAAAATCTACAAATCTAAAAAAACACAAACACCACAAAACAAACCAACAACCCAAAACCTAAAAACCCAAACAAAAGCCCAAAAAAAATCTACTAAACCTAATCTAACGTTACCACAACCGACCTCTCTTCTCTACGTTCAAAAGCAAAATCTAACAAACAACAAAAAACCTCTCTAACAGACCTCTAACCACACCCCACACAACTTCTACTATAACCAAACCACTTCCATATCTACTGTAGGCACTAAACCACAGCCAGTGAGTCAATAAATCTTAAAGGGAGAACTAAATGCTGGGAGAGGTGAAGCATGCCTTCAGTTGCAGCACTTGGTAACAAACAAAGGCAGATCTCTGTGAGTTCAGGGGCAGTGTGGTTCTATATAAATGAAACTCAGGGCCTGTGGGGGTGTACATGGTAAAACTCTGTTTCCAAAAATAGGAAGGAAAGAAAAAAAGTACCAAGAGCTGCCATCAACATTGCGAGACCCTTCACCTAACCAGAGTCACCAAGTTTTGTTTTTGCTGTAGGAACCGTTCTGTTCTCTAATCCAGAAGTTGATTCTCCTCCTGACTTCAAAAGTCTTGTTAACACCAGTAGAGGAAAGATAGTAGAAAAGACAAATCTGCGTACAAGACTTAAACATACATGTTAAATCCCCAAAAGCTATTTCTCAGGAATATCCACCAGTCATTTCTCTCTGTCTGCTTCTCAACAAGGTTTCCAACGTGGACATGGGAAGTCCTCCAGGCAATCTTCCACAGGCAGCTGAAACCTAAAGATTCAGTCTGGCTCAGCTGAACTATTCCAGATTTCTGCCATCAGGGCCTCTTGATCCAGCATAGAGACACCTGCTCTATTCACCTCTGACACAATACCATTGTATGGCAGTCAACAATATGAAAACCCAGACACTTGTTTTGGCGTTGCCTGACAAGATCAAGTGTTTTTATATTGGAGGCACAGAGATTAGATCAGGGATTTCACAGGACCACCTAAAGCACAGAGTGGGCTAAACAGGCATATCACTCCCCTCCGCTCCACCCCTCACCCACCCCCAGCAACTGGAAGGGGGAGAAGTGTCCAGTGGATTCTTCAGAGAACCTTCAGAACAAAGAGGGAAGAGTGTGTTAGACTTGCAACAGAAAGCCTAGAACACATCTGAAGGAGGCAAGCAAAGAAAGCCGTCAACACAGTGAAGAGGCATTTGAGATTCACATTGGAATACAGGCAAAGAGCAACCCAAATGCCAGAGAAACTACGAACGACAACATGGGAGAGATGCAGGATAATTCCACACCAAGCTCACCAACCCTGCGGGACATTCCTACAGTGGGATCCCCCTGGGGATGGCCCAGGACCCAAATATTAGAGGAACAATTGGGGACATATTCAGAGAAATCAAAGAATATAAGGAAAATAAGGACTAAGGAGAAGGAGAATGAAAAATCAAGAAGGACCTAGAGAGAGAGAATTGCAAAACCGCCAGAAAGAACTACAGGAAAAAAATGACAAACATCAGAGCAGAAATAAATGAAAAGATGCCTGGTTGGAAAAGAAAGGTAAACAATCATGGAAGCAAAGAGCTACAGGAAGATATTGAAAGCTCCAAAAGGAAGTGGAATACTAAAGAAATCAAAGATGAAATGAAAAAAGGATAGTAAACCTCATCCAATCAAGAGGAATGGAATGAAAAAAGCCTCAGATGTAGAATGGATGAAGCAGAAACAAGAATATCAGACCTGGAAAATAACACAAACACACTAAGCCGCAAAATTATGAAACTTTAAAAATACACAGTGGATCAACCAGGAAAATATGAAACACAATGAAAAGATAAAGCCTCTGCATCATAGAATAGAGGAAGGGAGAAGAATCCCAAGAATGTTATTGATCAGATCTTCAACGAGATTAATAGATGAAAATTCCCCAAACTAAAAAAAAAAAGACAAAAAAAATACCCAAAAATATGAACAGAAAATACAGGGTTATTTCAAACACTTCAAGATAATCAGCAGAACTTACTTCCTCAGTTTCCTCTTCACTTGGAAAAGATCCGGAAATGCATTGATCATAATCAAGAAATACCTCTGACTGTTGTGAATGACTGCATAGATATGTTTGAAAGTAAAGAATATGGAGAAGATGGGACTGGAAAGATTATGGCAGCATCTACCTTTGACATGGATAAGTTAAAGTCCACTTTGAAACAGTTTGTAAGAGACTGGAGTGAAACTGGGAAAACAGAAAGGGATGTCTGCTATGAGCCAATCATTAAAGACATTATCAAAAGTTTTCCCAAAGACAGATGGGATCCTGCTAAAGTAAATATTCTCATTCCTGGTGCTGGACCAGGAAGACTGGCCTGGGAAATAGCTATGCAAAGCTATGCTTGTCAAGGTAATGAATAGAGGTTTCTTTTTAATGCTCTTTTCTTCCAACTTTGTACTCAATAGATGTTCTGGAATTAACAAATATAAACTTTATGTCTGGATCCATCAGTTTAGCAATAATCAGAGATCAGCTGATCAGATTCGTCCCATCTTTTTCCCTGATGTTGACCCACACAGTCTTCCTCCTGGTTCTAACTTTTCTAGGACAGCAGAAGATTTTCAAGAGATTTACTCAATGCAACGCATGGGACTGTATTACTACCTGTTTCTTTATAGACACAGCCCACAATGTAATTGATTATATTGATACAATATGGAGAATACTCAAACCAGGTGAAATTTGGATAAATCTTGGTCCTCAACTGTGCCACTTTGAAAATCTGGCCAATGAACTGTCTGTAGAATTGAGCTATGAAGATATTAAAAATGTTGTTCAGCAGTATGGATTCAAGCTCAAGGTGGAAAAGAGTCTGTATTACCAACGTACACTGTGAATGATCTCTCTAGGATGAATTACTACTATGAATGTGTTTTTTTTGTTTGTGTGTGGAAGCACAATAAATGGCTTAAGGGATAGTACGCCAGAAAAAAGTTTGATAGGTCAAAGCTGAATAAACTACTCAAAGTCATCTATCTGTGATGACAGGACACAAACTCAAATCAGTGGTGCCTTCTTATTACTAACAAAATTCAGAAATAGTGTCTTTGCGTTCTGTTCAGAATATAGTATGCTTGCAGGTTTATACCTGCCAAGTAACAAAATGGAGGAAAATCTTCAAGTACACTTTTTTCCCCTTGAAGCCCAGGATCGTCTTTTGTTAGGAAAAATCTTAAACTCCATTCTTCATAAAACTGTTCAAAGTCGACAATATTAATGACTGTGATAGTATTGAAGTCCATAATAATCTATTTTATTTTGCATTGCTTTTGTTAATTGCTTAGAAGAGTCTAAGGATCTCTGTTTGTCAGATCTGGAATTGGAACTTTTGTTCATGTTGTACTTAAACAATCTATACTCAAAATGTGTCTATTCTTTTATCATTCAAATTAGTTGACATATTTTCCTGTGGCTCAGCCGAATTTAGAGAAGGAGATAACATTTGATTTTTATGGAATGTTAAAATCAGTTTTGTCACAAATCAGCAGAATACATTTAGGTAAATCGATCTGTCTTTTTACACACTAAGTTAAACCTTCCTAATTCCTGGAGCCCTTTGAAATGTATGAGATGTCAACATTCTGAGCAAGGCACAAAAGCTCTTTATCAAAGCAGTGCTAAGAAACTGGAAAACAGGAATAAAACCTGCTTATCTGAAATACATGACTTCAAGTTAGAAATGAATTACAGTTTGTCAATGTGATGTTACAATGATGTCTTTTATTTAAAGTATATAGATTATGAAATCAAGCACTTTTTAGTTATGATAATTATATTCAACAAAAGCTGTTATAATAGTATTAATGTTTGAAGTTTTGAGAATTCAGGGATAAATTAATGCCCATGGTCTGTGTCTGCAGTATTCTAAGCAGCAGCTCATTTTTCTTATTTCACACTAGCATCAGTTTTGTTCCCTGATACAGGTGAAGTTTAAACAGAGTCCACACTGCTTTTATTTTCTACCTCTAGGAGGCCTGTTTTGGAGGGAGTTCTCATTATTGTTAATTTTTGGGTGTTTTGGGGGGGATGTATTGCTTTTGTTTTTTTGAGACAAGGTCTCCCTTTAGTCACAGCTGGCCTGGACCTTGCTATGCAGACCAGGCTGGCCTTGAACTCTAGAGATCCACCTGCCTCTGCCTCCTGAGTGCTGGGATTGAAGGCATGCGTCACTTGCCCAGCCCTCGTTGTTAATTTTAATGTTTGTTATTCTGTTTCTGCTGGCGAGGAAAGGAGAGATAACTAATGTTTTAATTTTTTCTTCAAGAAAAGAAAATTCTCTTGCTGAATCTTTTCACTGCTGACTGACATCTGACAGTTAGATGGATTTCCTATGTGCTGGTAGCATGAGTGTGCATGGCCATGCTGTAATCAGAAAACCTCTGTTTAGACCTTTGCTATCACTTAGATCATGGGAGTCACTTCAGGATCTGCCACCTTTCTGCTTGGTTTGGCAGTTATAGACAGTGTGGGAAAGTCAGCATGCAGTGTACAGTTAGTTTTGTGGAGTGAGTTTGACCTCAGGCTAGGGAAATCTGTAATCTGTTTTCCTTTTGAATTTATTGTATCACTCAGTACTTCATTGATATTATTTGGTGGACATTCTCATTACTTACTAATTGCAGGAAGGAATATTTTTTGCAGATTATTTTTTTAATCAAAAAGAAGCCTAAAAGAAATATATCTTAAGAGACATCCTGGGGATGGAGTGATGTCTCAGCGGTTATGAGCACAGACTGCTCTTGCAGAGGACCCAGGTTTGAGTCCCAGCACCCATGTGGTGGCTAAGAACCATCTTTAAGACGGATGTGGTGCCACACACTTTTAATCCTGGCATTTAGGAGGCAGAGGCAGGCAGATCTTTGTGAGTTCAAGGCCAGCCTGATCTACAGAGTGAGTTCCAGGCCAGCTGGGGCTATAGGGAGACCCTGTCTCAAAAAGACAAGACAAAAAAACAAAAGACATCCATTAAATGGCAAGAAATGCATGCTACAGTTTTGAGGTATTTAGGAATGTATTTTATTCATTGAATCATACTTATTTTTTAACAACCTGATATTTGTTATTCTCAGAAAGCAAAAACATTGGAACTACTGGGTTGGTTTTGTTACCTAAATTTATTGGTTTTTTTTTTTATTATTATTCTTTTTGCTGTTAAGTTTTATTCTTTTAATAATGCTACTTAAATTTCTACATTATATTTTAATTAAATTAGTTATTTAATTTACCTTCTTTTGGTTTATTTGAGACAGGGTCTCCCTGTAGCACCAGCTGTCCTGGAACTCACTCTGTAGAACAGGCTGGACTTGAACTCACAAAGATCCACCTGTCTCTGCCTCCCAAGTGCTAGGGTTAAAGCTGTGTGCCACCATGCCCAGCTTCATTTACTTTTAATTTTTCTTGTCTCATGAATATTTTTAAAATATTCTGTACAAATTTACATGTTTTTTTCTCTTGAAGCTTTTGCTGTTATTATAAACTTGAAAATGTGGTATAAATTAGCAACAGAAGTGTCACTGGAGGATCTATTTAATTTTACATTTTCTAGATCCAGCTACTAAAGTGTGTAAGGCTTAAAGTTTTAATTTGTTTCTTAAGTTAGCCCTATGCACAGATGTTCTCATTTCATAAGGTGATCATGTACTTCCTTTTCATTTCCATATTGTGAGTTGGTGGGTGCAGATTTACACCTATTGATCAATGAGGAAAGTGGGACATAAAAATATACAGGAACCTGTAGAAATCACAGTATAAAATTATTAAATCTGAGAAATGTAAACTATACTGTGTTTATAGGTAATTCTTATTCTAAAAGTTGGCAGAAAGGCTGAATTGGAAGCTTCATGTCTGCATGAAATTTCCTATATGTTTAATGTGTATGATGGACTTAATTTTTCTTAAATACTAAAGTCTGCCAATTTCAATGAAAAAACTTAAGATGTTTCTCAGTCATCTTTACTTCTTCATTTGTGATGTCTCTACTGAGTCCTTTACTCCATCTTTTGAATAGGTCATTTGTTTTCTTCCTCCTTTGTTTTTTGAGTAGTTTATACACTGTATGTTAATGCTCTATCAGATATATCACTGATGAAAGTTTCCTCCTATTCTTTGGGGTTTCTCTTCACTTCATTGAGTGTTACTTTTACTGTACAGAAGCTCTTGAGTTTAATAACATCCCATTTGTCAATTGTTTACCTTATTACTTGCACAGCTGAGGCCTGATTTAGAATGTCTTTTCCAAAACCCATGTTTGGTAGGTTACTACCAACATTTTCTTCTAACATTTTCATACTTTCAGGTTTCACATTGAGGTCTTTGATCCATTTAGAGTTGGTTTTTGTACAAGGTGAGAGGCAGGGGTTTAGTTTTTTTCTTCTACAAGTGGTGATCCAGTTATGCCAACACTATTTGCTGAAAATGCTCTTTCCTCCATTGAGTCTTCATGGCCCCTTTGTCAAATATGAGGTGGCTGAAATTGTGCTCAGGTTTGAATCCTTAATTTTGTTCCACTGATCTACTGGCCTGTTTTTGTGCCAATACCAGGCTGTTTTTATGACTATAGCCCTGTTATAGTTTGAAGTCTGGTATGGCAATCCCCCATCTTGCTCTTTTTGCTCAGGGTTTCTTTGGCTATCTGGGGTATTTGTTTCTCCATATGAACTTTAGGATTTTTTTTCTAGGTCTGTAAAGGTCATGGAGATTCTAATTGTGATTGCATTGAATCTATATATTACTTTGGGTAGAATGGTCATTTTTACTATATTGATTTTTCCAATCCATGAGCATGGGAGGTTTTTCCATCTTCCAGTATCTTCCTCAATCTCCTTCTTGAGGGATTTAAATTTTTCTTTGTAGAGATTTTTGGTGTGTTTGGTCAGGTTTCTTCCTAGATAACTTAGTTTTTTGGAGGCCATTGTGAGCGGGAAAGCCTCCTTATATTCCTTCTCCAATTGTTTGTTATTGGCAAAATGAAAGGCAACCAATTATTCAAAGTTAATTTTGTATCCCACCAGTTTACCAAAGCTGTTGATTGTTTCTAGAAGTTTTCTGGTAGAGTTTTTGGCATACCATAGTTAACCTATCATGTCATCTGCAAAAAGGGATAGTTTGACTTCAACTTTTCCAATTAGTACTCCTCTAATTTCCTTTATTTATCTTATTGCTTTTGCCAGCATTTCAAGCACTATATTGAAGAGGACTGGGGATAGGGCCACTCTTGCTGGGCTCCTAACTTTAAGGGGAATGATGCTAATTTTTCCCCATTTAGGATTATGTTGTCTGTGGTTGAATTGTATATAGCTTTAATTGTGTTGAGGAAAGTTCCCCTCCAGTCCCATTCTCTCTAGGACTTTAAACAGGAAGGTATAGTGAATTTTGTCAAAGGCCATTTTTTTTTTTTTTTTTGGTCTTTTTGAGACAGGATCTCCCTGTAGTCCCAGCTGTCTTGGAACTCACTCTGTAGACCAGACTGGCCTTGAAACTCACAAAGGTTGACCTGCCTCTGCTTCCCTAAGTGCTAGGATTAAAGGCGATGCACCACCATGCCTAACTAGTAAAAATATTTTATTAAAAAAGATCTGGTGTTTATTTCTTCCAGTATTTATTTGGTTTGCTTGTTTTCTTGCTTTTTTTTTTTACAACTTTTAAATTGAATTTTTTGTGTATCTTATACATAACCATCTCAATCATTCTTTTTTTTCATGTTTCCATTTTTATTTGATGTTCCAAATGTAAAAAAAAGTCAAGATTCTTACACCAGTAGAATGACACATCTCAAGTGAGATCATACAAAGCAGTTCAGTGTATACAATCATTTCTCTTCTCCTTTCCTGCCATAACAATGTGATTGACAGAAAATTAGATGGTATGGGCTTGGTCAGAAAATGCCAGATCAACAAAAACAAACAAAACACCGCACAAAGGGCAGGTTTCTACTTTTCTGCAATTTTCAATAATTTGTTATTTTATTATTATTTTTATTTTTACTTAGGAGGCACATGGGACTGAACATTTTAGCTGCCAATTTTATTCACTACTCCACAAAACAGCACACAAAACAGTCTCAGCACTGCACACTTTGGAGGGTTGAGATAGTAGACATTATTTTTAGTAGATTCAACTATTATGCCTGAAGTTAGTTTTCCTTTTCCTTTTTTTTTATTGGTTTTTTTCTTTGAAGAGAAATAAATGACCTTGGGCTTTGCCTTTAATTTCTCTGTACTGGATCCAGAATAGTGAAGAGAACGACCTCATATAAAACCTGGAAAGCAAAAAGATTGATGCTAGCCATAGACTAAAGACAATTGGTTTGCTAGATGGCCCTAAAATCCTGGACCCCGAGGTGACATGACTTTTGTCCACATGTTTAACCCAAAGAAATATACAATATTTATAGCTAACTTTTTAAAAAGAGATGGTTGACATGAATACTGTACACATTTTACATGGCAATACACAGTCAAGAGTTTATAAAATAAGTTCATGCATTATTACCTAAAAAATAACATATAACAAGATAAATCCCCCCAAGTCTTGTGATAGTTTCAGGTGGAAGCAGTCTTATACTAGAAAACAATCCAGTTTCTTTTTTCTGGTTTGCATTTAGCATATAGAGAAATTTCAGAGATTACTGAGAAAGAAACCATAAGTCTGTTGACCTACAAAGTGTCAACCTGTGGGACTGAAAATGTTTCCTTTTAAAAAACACCCAGAATACATGTCCTCTGTAACAAAGAAAAATTAAAATTCTGGATGATCCTGTTTGACCACACTACATAATTTAGAATGAAAATATTACTGGTTAAGTCTACTTCACTCATTTCTTTGCAAAAGCATTAATTTGTAAACTAATGTGGTTTTTATTTAACATTATTTATTGATTTTTGTCTTTTTGNAAAAAAAAAAAAAAAAAAAAAAAAGCACAGTTGTTGTGCCTGTCTTACTGGCAAGTGCAGCTATCTTGTGGCTGCAACTGCTTTTGCCATCCTTCAAAGACATGAGACACAGGTTTTCAACCTTCCAATATGGACTGAAGACTCATGTCTCTCCAAGAATCCTCCAAATCTTCAGTGCCATATGAGGACTGCTGAGACATCCAGCTTGTGGACTGAGCTATTACTGGGGCTTCAGCCTCTTCAGAGTATAGGCTGCCATTGTTGGACTACCCAGGCTGTATCACGGAGACCAGTACAGGATGTGGTGCTTACTGGACCTCATTTGGTGACCATGGGAAGGGAAAACCCCAGTGTGGAGCACGAGGGCAGAACTGATGGTCGATTGGGCTTACCAAGGAGGAGCCTTCAAACATGACATCTTTCAGCCTAATAAAAAAAACGCCGGGTGTGGTGGCACACACCTTTAATCCTAGCACTTGGTAGGCAGAGGCAGGTGGATCTTTGTGAGTTCAAGGACAGCCTGGTCTACATAGCGAGTTCCAGGACAGCCAGAGCTACAGGGAGACCCCATCTCAAAAAGCCAAAAAAACAAAAACAAAAACAAAAAAACATCATAAGCTGAAGATGCTAAAACCTATGATATATGTGGCATGCATATTTTGGAGTGATGCATGTTGGAAGTAACAACAACAAGAAGACTGGGTCACAGAACTGACTGAAACAGTGAACTGCTTGAAACAGCAAACTTCTGTATAGAGAATTCTGAGAGAGACTGAGAAAAAGATGAAAAACATATTTGGTAGAATGAATGAGCTCTGGAGAGGTAGGGGGGGCAGAGAGTGGGGCACGGGTCTAGATTTGATTTTAAATTTTGTATGAAATGCGCAAAGCTTCAATAAAATTGGCTTTGGGCTGGAGAGATGCCCTAGCGGTTAAGAGCGCCGACTGCTCTTGCAGAGAACCCGGGTTCGATTCCCAGCACCCACATGGTGGCTGAGAACCATCTTTAACTCCAGTTCCAGGGGAATCCAACACCCTCTTCTGTCCACCATGGCATTGCATGATACGGGTGCACAGACCTGCATGCAGACAGTACATTCATACACATAAAAAATTTTTTTAATTGGTTTTGAAAAAATAAATAAAGATCAACTAGATAGGGGCAGAAAAAAAAGAGAGAAGGGGCAGAGAAAAAAAGAATTTTCTGCACTTAAAAAAAAAGTACTGTCCAAACAACTGAGGTAGAACTGTTACTAATAGTCCTGTTTAGAAATAGATACTGTCGGGGGCTGCAGAGATAGCCTAGCGGTTAAGAGCACCGATGCTCTTGCAGAGGACCCGGGTTCGATCCCCAGCACCCACATGGCGGCTAAGAACCGTCTGTAACTCTAATTCCAGGAGAACTCCAGTTCCAGGGGAATCTGAGACCCTCTTCTGACCTCCGCGGCATTGCACGACATGGGTGCACAGACCTGCATGCAAACGATACATTCATACACATACAA
>VZQC01002452.1:1186466-1226162 GCA_009823505.1 Rhizomys pruinosus
TGCCGGATTCCCCTGAACTGGAGTTCTCCTGGAATTGGAGTTACAGACAGTTCTCAGCTGCCGTGTGGGTGCTGGGGATCGAACCTGGGTCCTCTGCAAGAGCAGTCAGCGCTCTTAACCACTAGGCCAACTCTCCAGCCCGATATTTACTATTTATACAACATGTTTTAGAGAGACATTTCCAAAAAAAATCACTTAGACAAATTCCAAAAGAGATGTAGTATGTATAATATAAGCTATGAGACATAAACTTTATAATGTATGTATTTATGAACAATATAATTTTTTAAAGCATGAGGGAATTCTTTTATTTTTTATGTGTTTGAGTGTACTGTCTGCATTTTTTATTTTTTATGTGTTTGAGTGTACTATCTGCATGTAGGTTGGTGCACCCATGTTGTGTAATGCTGCAGAGGTCAGAAGAGGGTGTTGGATTCCCCTGGAACTGGAGTTAAAGACAGTTCTTAGCCACCATGTGGGTGCTGGGAATTAAACCCAGGTCCTCTGCAAGAGCAGTCGGTGCTCTTAACTGCTGAGCCATCTCTACAGCCCCGAACAATATAAATTTTAAAACATGTAAACCATGTACCCGGGCATGGTGGCACACACCTTTAATCCTAGCACTTGGAAGGCAGAGGCAGGCAGATCTTTGTGAGTTCAAGGCCAGCCTGGTCTACAGGACAGCTAGGGCTACAGGGAGACTCAGTCTCGAAAAGACCAAAAAAAAGAAAAGTAAACTGTGTATGCATGTGTGCACACACATGAGTATGTAGAAGCCAGAGGTTGATGGTTGGTGTCTTCCTCAGTCTTTACCACAGTGTTTGTCAATGAACCTGGAGTTCACCAATTTGGCTAGGCTGGGTGTTCAGCAAGCCCAAGGGATCTGCCTGTCATTGTGTCCCGTGTGTTCAAATTATAGACATATACCACCTCATACCTCAATCAGCATTTTACATGGGTCCTGATGATCCAAACTCAGGTCTTCATGTTTGTGGAGTAAGTCTGCTACCAACTGACCTGTCCCTCTAGCCCAAATCTACCTTAAAAAAAAATTTTTTTTTTGGACAAGATCTTAATAGCTCTGACTGGCCTGGAACTTACTAGCTATGCAGACCAGGCTAGTCTAAAACTCAGAGATCTACTTGCCTCTGTTTCCTGAGAGCTGGGATTAAAAGTATATGCCACCATGCCCAGTCTTACCTTAAAAAGAAAATTTATCAACAGTTGGCGTATAGCTCAGTGGTATAAAGCATTCGCCTATTATGCAACAGGCCCTGGATCAACCTCCAGCACCAAAAGCAAAAAAAGAAAAAGAAAATTAACAAATGTTTCTTCTGGCTTCTCTGCACCCCCCCAGAAACAATAAATATGAGTAAAACACATGAAGAACTGGTCATGGTGGCATACAACTGTAATCCCAGCACTCAGAAAGGTAGTCAGTCAGTTCAAAGCTAGCCTAACAAGACCTTATTTCAGAAACCAAGGGCTAGAGGTATAGTTCTTCATTAACAGTGTTTGCAGCCGGGTGTGGTGGCGCACGCCTTTAATCCTAGCACTTGGGAGGCAGAGGCAGGCGGATCTTTGTGAGTTCAAGGCCAGCCTGGTCTACAGAGCGAATTCCAGGACAGCTGGGGCTACAGGGAGACCCTGTCTCTAAAAGACCAAAACCAAAAGGTGTTTGCATGCTATACAAAATACCTTAAAAACAAAAACCCTCAAGAATGAACACATAACAACCAGAGAAAAATCTAAAATCTTTTTTTTGTTTAGATTCTATTTAGCCCTAGTTGCCCTGGAACTCACCATGTATACCTGCTGGCCTTGAATTCACAGAAATCCACCTGCCTCTGCCTGCCAAGTACTGGGATTAAAGATGTGCACCACCACACCCACTACAAAGCCTATTTTATAAAACGTGGAAAGGACTTGTGACCAATTAAAATAGGCCCAATGAGCTAGCTTAGTAAGAGTGCTTACTCCCAAGCCTAATACCCTGAGCTCAATTCCTGGAACCCATGAGGTAGGAGGAGAGAACTGACTCTTGAATACTGTTCTCTGACCTTCACGAGTGAGCCACGGCGGGTGCACTCACATAAACACACAATTTTTTTTTAAATAAAAATAGCTGGAGTAACTAAAAGATATTATAAATGGGTTTGTTTTGGTTTTTTGAGCTCGGTCTCATGTAGTTCAGATTGGGTTCAACTCACCATGCACCTAAGGGAGACTTTCAACTCCTGACCCTCCTGCCTCTACCTCTCAAGTGCATGGATCACAGGCTTGAGTCAAAATGGCTGACTTGTTTTTGAGACATGGTTTCCAGGCAGCTGCACTCAACTCATCAACCTGTTTTACTCAGAGCCTTGGGAATCCAGTCATGAACTGCCACTCCGGTGTGATCTCAACCTACAGGTAGGCAAAACCCTGACGCTTTTAGACACTAAATCACCCAGATTATTTTGCAATTACTTTGGATATCATAGCTCTTGAATTCTCATGTTCTCTTGGAATAAATGTTTTAAAACATTTTTATTATTTTAATTTTCTGTGTATGAGTGTATTGCCTGCATGTATGTAAGTATACCCGTGTTGTGCAATGCCCACAAGTCAGAAGAGTATCAGATTTCCCTAGAACTGGAATTATGGATGGCTGGTTGTCATCATATGGATGCTGAGAATTGAACCCAGGTCCAGCTCTCTTTCCAGCCCCTATGATAAATATATAAATGTTAAAAGACAGAGAGGGGCTGGGAAGATGGCTCCATCAGTAAAGCATCAGGATCTGATTTCGAATCCCCAGAACCCACATAACATCAGGTATGGAGCCTGGAGAAATGGCTTAGCAGTTAAGAGCACTTATTGCTCTTCCAGAGGACCTGTGTTTGGTTCCCAGAACCCACATGGTAGCTAACACTTGTTCTTAACTCACCAGTTCCAGGGTAATGGACACTTCTCTTCTGGCCTCTGCAAGTACCAGGCACACAAGTGGTGTAGTTAGTTATATACACACAGGCATAACGTTCATACACATAATTTTTTTTTAAAGCTGGATGTGCATCTATAATCCCAGCGCCAAGAGGCTTGATGATCAATCAGCCTAGTTGAAATCAGTTAACTCTCTGATTGCAATCCCATTCGGATTGCAAATATAGGGACTGGCATGGAAAGTGGTTTAACACCTAGAAATGTATGCCGGGCGTGGTGGTGCACGTCTTTAATCCTAGCACTTGGGAGGCAGAGGCAGGCGGATCTTTGAGTTCAAGGCCAGCCTGGTCTACAGAGCAAATTCCAGGACAGCTAGGGCTACAGGGAGACCCTGTCTCAAAAACAAAAACAAAAAAAAAAGAAAGAAAAAAAGAAATGTCGATTTCCTCCCAGCAAATTAGGAGCTACTTTCTGACACAATAACAACCGGACTAACAAAATGTGGCTTCAAGCTGGGTGTGGTGATTCACAGGACCCGGGCTGGAGACCCAGGAGGAAGGTTTTCAAGCTCCAGACTAGCCTGGTCTAGAGTGGAGACATCTTGTCTCAAAAAAACAAAAACAAAAATGCTGAACCAACTGAATACACTACTCTGCAAACTTCTGCCACCCCGCTGCACCATCATAGGATTCTCACTCTGCCCTAGTGTAAACTGCAGGATTGGAGTTCTGTTTCTCTAAGGGTGGCGTCGGGAGCTGTCAGCCTGGTTCATCTCAGTCTCGGGTGGCCAGAGGGCAGGTGAGGGACTGTGGGAGAAAGCACGCAGGTGGAGAAGCTTGGACTGGACTGCTCAGCTCACATCCACTATCTGGCATCTAATCGCCACCTGCACTTCCGGCCGTGCGACCCCCTCAGTGCTTCTACACAAAGTGCTTCTTTGGCTTCTCCACGTCTAAAGCAAGGACTGTTTCACCTCTGGAAAGCAACAGTGTCTGAAGCATTTATGTTTATATGGTCATGTCAACTTCACACAAAGCCCGAAATCATATCAGTCGTGTAACAGTCTTGAGAAGGTGACCGAAAGGGTTCAAGCCCCGGCAGCCAGCACGGTCTTATCTGGGCCCGGGTTCCCCATCTGGGCGCCTGTGTGTCCCTTTTCCCGTCCGAGCTGCTCACGACAAACGACGGCCGAGGCTTCTGGCCGGGCCGCGCGGAGCGGGTGACCGGCGAGCTGCCTGCAGCCCCGCGCATGCTGCACTCACCTCCCGCCAGGTTCGCGCCGCTCCGAGCGGAACCGCAATCCAAACTCCCCGCGCCAGGCAGGCCCCTCGGCAGAAGCGCTCAGCTAGCTCCGCGCCGCGAGGAGGAAGGACCAGATTGGCTGAGCACTACGGGAACTGACCAATAGCATCAACCATACTGTCTGTCCCCGCCCCCTAGCTTCAGGAGCGGGATCAGCGCATGCTGTTGGGCGGGACGCGTAGTCCGAATGCCCAATCAGAGGCCAACAGGCAGGGTCAGGTGACTACAGTTAAATCCCGGACTTCCGGTGGTCGTAGGGCTCTTTTTTCTTTTTTTCGTATCCTGGGACAAGGGACCTGAAACCTGAACTGTGGCAAGATTGGAGTTTTCTGGTGTTTGAAGGGAGAAGAGACGTGCCAGTTCTTTCAGGCAAAGTGAAGCCTTAGTGTCCCATATCTTGGATCTAATCATCTATCTCTGTGACTTTACGCTGGCGTCTGTCCCACTCCTGGTCCTCTGCAGGAGCCACTGCAGACTGCCGGTGACGGGCACCTGAAAATTATTATGATGAGAAAATGGGGTTGGAAAATCGGACGCTTCCAGGGATATGCACAGTGCGTGAACGTGAAGCTCCGGTTCTAGCTGAGAGTTGCCACCAGGAACCTGGCCCTATGATAACAGATTTATTCCTTGTTTTGTCATCACCATTTTTCTGGGGAGGGATGGCTTGTTTATTTATTTATTTATTTATTTATTTATTTATTTATTTATTTATTTATTTATTTATTTTGTCTTTTTGAGACAGGGTCTTCCTGTAGTCCCAGCTGTCCTGGAGCTCAGTATGTAGACCAGGCTGGCCTTGAACTCACAGAGATCCGCCTGCCTCTGCCTCCCAAGTGCTGGGATTAAAGGCCTGCACCACCACGCCTAGTGGGATTAAAGGCTTTTTACTCCCTCTCTTATCCTCTGGTACAGCCACATGAAAACAGTACAGAGGGTTTCCAAATAAATTAAGAATAGAGCTACCATATGACCCAGCAATCTCTCTCTCTGACACCCAAAGGAAATTAATAAATTACCTCTTCGAAAAACATCTGAATTCCCATGTTCATTGCTTCCTTATTCATGAAAGCCAAGATGATAAAAAAAAAAAAAAAAGCTGCCTACTAGGGGGAAGTGAGGAAAAAGAAATGGCACATATACACAATAGAGTATTAGCCCTCAAAAAGGAAGCATATCGCTGTTGCATGTGGTGACACCTACAGAATGAATGAGCTTGGGGGACATTATATGCTAAGTGAAACAAATCAGACACAGAAAGTTATTTCATGTTCTTTTTTTTTTTTTAATTTTTTTTTATTAATTTTATTTATTTCTTTATGTGTATGAATGTACTGTCTGCATGCAAGTCTGTGCGTTCATGTTCTTATATGTGGAATCTTTGCAAAATTCAGTATTCAGAGCTAGAGAAAAACGGAGCTAGGTAGGTCAGTGGATACAGTGTTGCAGATCCGTAAGAGGAAGATATCCAGAGATAAAATACATAATATGCTAAGCAATAAAGTTGTTCTACATGTTGCATTTGTGTTAAATGAGTAGGCTTTACAAAAACAAAGGTAACTACTACAAGTGATGACTAAGTTCATTTGTTATAATAATCTTACTCTCTGCATGTGTCCCCACAGGTTACAGGCCTTAAATAGATAAAAAAAATCTCGTTTTTAAAAAAAAAAAAATTTCAGCAGGACGATGTGGCCCTGGCCTTTAATCCCAGCACTCTGGAGATAGAGGGACAGAGAGAGAGAAGCAAAGAAAGAGAGAGGCAGAGAGGCAGAGGCAGGCGGATCTCTGTGAATTCAAGGCCGGCCTGGTCTACATAGCGAGCTCCAGGCCAGCTGGGACTAAAAGGAGACCCTGTCTCCAAAAGACAAAAAACAAACAAACAAACAAAAAAAAAAACAGACAAACAAATTCCAGGATGGAGAGATAAACCACATAATAGTTGAGATGACTCTGCAATTAAGGGCACTGCCTGCTCTTGCAGAGGACCCAAGATCAGTTCCCAGCATCCACATGGCAGCTAACAACCATCTATAACTCAAGGCCTTCTGTGTGTTAGGCAAGCATGTTACCTGTACCATAAATACATTCTAAGTCCCATTTTTTGTCATTTGTTGGTTGGTTGGCTTTGTGCTAGAGATAAAACCCAAGACCCCATGCATGGCAGATTAGTGTTCTATCACTGAGTGACAACTCCAGCCTCCAGATAGATGTATAAAAATATATGGGGGGGGGGCTGGAGAGATGGCCTAGCGGTTAAGAGCGCCGTCCGCTCTTGCAGAGAACCCAGTTTCGATCCCCAGCACCCACATGGTGGCAGAGAGCCGTATGAAACTCCAATTCCAGGAGGACTCCAGTTCCAGGGGAATCCGACACCCTCTTCTGACCAACGCGGCATTGCACGACACGGGTGCACAAACTTGCATGCAGACAGTACATTCATACACATACAGAAATAAATAAAATTAATTAAAAAAATATATGTGCTTATGTATACATATGTTTGGATTGGTTGGCTCTTTTTTTGTTGTTTTTTTGAGACAGGGTCTCCCTATAGCTCCAACTGGTCTAGAACTCACTCTGTAGACCAGGCTGGCCTTGAACTCACAGAGATCCACCTGCCTCTGCCTCCTGAGTGCTGGGATTAAAGGCATGTGCCAGCACGCCCGGCCACGGCTTTTTGTTCTTTGCTTTGTTTTATGAAACAGAGCCTCTAACTAGCCATCCTCCTTCCTCAGCTTCTTGAGTGCTGGGATTATAGGTATGGTCACGGATCACTGTGGGTTCTGCTCTTATAAGTGCTAGGATGTCCAGGGAGCTATTGGCTTTCTGGTGGTCACACAAGCAAACAAAAAATATTATATTAGTTATTATAGACTAGAGATTATTCAAATTATACAGTAAGGCTGGGATATATAGCTCAATGGTGAAGTGCTTGCCTAGTATCCTCAAGGCTCTGGGCTCAATCCCCAGTACTGAGGGGAAAAGCATATTTTTTTAACATCATTATATTGCACCAAATCTTAAGACGAAGGACACTGGACATTAAGAAAGATGTCCACCCCAGTCTCTGGGATCCAGTGCAGTTGCTTTTCTTCTTGTGTGTACTCTGCTAGCATTATTACAAAAAACAAGACATAATCCTAGTTTCTGTGAAAAGTATATTTTTAAACTAGAAATGAATTATCTTGCTTAAGTGGAGTAATGTCAGTAACTCCAGAGGGAATAAGAAGTAATCAAAATCTTGCATTGTGACTTTAGTGTGTGCATGTGTATGTGTGTGTGTGATTTTAATTTACATTTTGAGCCTCCGTGAAGCAAAAATTCTTTACCTCAAAGGAGACAATTATTAGGTAAACGGTCTGATGTAATAAATGTGAAAGTGAGAGCATCTGACCAAGGCATCTCATGCTAAGATGACCGTCAGGTCATCTGCCGGGGACCACTGAGCCTGTCCTCTATGACCTTGGCTAAGCGATGGCCAAGTATTCACTGAGCACCCCAGTCAATGGCCGGTGGTATCATTCCATCCCCTATAGATGCCCAGTACTGTTCAGTCTACCCCAAAGGGCTGCATAGCCAGAGGGTGGGCTTCGTCCATCACAATGGCATCTGCCTAGGGACTGAGAACAGGAAACCAATCCTTCCTGCAGGTGGACTACATCAGAGGATGCAGTGTTGGCTCCATGCCTCTTTTTGTTTGAGATAGGGTCCTGCTTGAGATAGGTAGCCTAGGTTAACATGAATTTTGGATCTAGGGTCCTCCTGCTTTAGCCTTCTGAGTGCTGGGATTATAGGCATATTCCACTATGCCTGGTTTTTGTATGTGGTGCTAGAGATCAAACTCAGGACTTTGTGCATGCTAGGAAAGCGCTCTACCTACTAAGCTACACCCCCAGTTCCCCATACTGTCTAAAGGAGATCTCAGTAGCTATACCAAACTTGCAGAGTACAGTTTCCATGACCCCAAGTTAATTAGGTAGCTATGTAGAAAGCCCCATTTTCTGGAAAGCTCCAACATAGAGCTAGTTCTTTGCTGTTTAATGTTGTATGGCATGAGGCTCCTCACATTAGAAACCTCAAAAGTTGGGGCTGGAGAGATAGCCTAGTGGTTAAGAGCGCCGACTGCTCTTGCAGAGGACCCGGGTTCGATCCCCAGCACCACATGGCGGCTGAGAACCATCTGTAATTCTGATTCCAGGAGAACTCCAGTTCCAGGGGCATCTGAGACCCTCTTCTGACCTCTGCGGCATTGCACAACACGGGTGCACAAACCTACATGCAGACAGTACATTCATACACATACAAAAATAAATAAAAAAAATAAAAAAAATAAAGAAACCTCAAAAGTTGTCTGAAGGCTGGGCATGGTGGGATGTAGCTGGTAGAATGCTTGCCTAGAATACTAGACTCTGGGTTTGATCCACATTACTATGTAAACCAAGTGTGATGGCACATGCCTGTAATTCCAGTACTGAGGAGGTGGAGGCAGTAGATTCAGGAGTTCCAAGTCATCCTTGGCTACATGGAGGTTTAAGGCCAACCTGGGCTAGGTGAGGAGAGAAGAAAAGGAGAGAGAGAGAGAGAGAGAGAGAGAGAGAGAGAGAGAGAGAAGAACGGACTAGGTATGGTAGCTCATGCTTCATGTTATTTATGTATTTATTTTGTTTTGTTTTTTGAGACAGAGTCTTACTGCATAACCCTGGCTGGCCTGGAAATCATTATGTAAACCAGGCTGGCCTCAAACTCACAGAGATTCACCTGCCAATGTCTCCTGGGGTTAAAGGTATTTATTTATTTATTTATTTATTTATTTATTTATTTATTCATTCATTCATTCATTCAATTTATAGAATGTCATGTATCCCAAAATGGCCTCAAGCTACTATGTAGATAGCTGAGAACAGCCTTGAACTTCTGATCTCCCTGCCTGCACTCCTGGGAGTAGGCTGGTTTGTAGGGTGCTCTGCCTCACATACACTAGGCAAGTACTCTACCAAGTAAGCCATTTCCCTGTCCCCATGATGGCCTTCAAACCCAAGGTCTCCTGCCCTGCCAACTGACTGTAGTTTAGAATCACTTTCCTATAGCATACCGGAGCTTTGGAGGGAATGAGTTCAGATGTGCATATTTAATCTGCAATTTCAGCCTAGAACTCCTGTACTCCTTAAAAATGATTTGGATAACATTTCCTGGAAACTGTGTTCTTATCCAATATGTTAGTGTCCTTCTGTTGGCCTCCCCCTAATTAAAATGCCTCAAAAGAGATTTCTTAATCTCCCTTTCTTCTGTGTTCTTAAGGGCCATGGAGCTGCTAAAATAAATTACAATTATGCCTGTCCCCAGCGCTTTTGGTGGACATGATATATCAGTGGAGAAAGACAGTCACTTTCATTCTCTGGGGACTTGAGCTCGCCATGATTTCACAAACTCATAGCTTCTTTGTCATGTCTGGCCCTTGTTGAATGGAAATATTAAAATCTGCTTCAAATACAAAGCCTATTACAGTTAAACCCAAGCTAACAACATTAAATAATTACCTTGGTCTTAAAATCTAAAAGGGTTTCTTTTCTTCCCTTAAATAAATCCTGGCAGTTCCCAAATTACTGTAAGCATTTGCCTCTCTTCCACCATTAGAAAGAAAACTTGACTATGACCTTCCAAAACCAGACTCTAATGGAGCAGTTGTCTGTCAACAAGTAAAGCACTCTTGGCTTCACCAAGAGGTGAAGCCACTTCCCTTTTCTTCCTGGTTCCCCTCTAAAGCAGGTCATGTACCTTACTTAAGTCCAGTCTTCTGTCTAAAAACCTCAAATAGCTGAGTGCTGTGCAGCACAGCTGTAATCCCAGCAGTCAGAGAGCTAAGGAAGATTCAAAGTTGAAGGTCATCCTCAGCTACATTAGTGAGTTCGAGGTCAGCCTGGGCTACATGAGATTCTGTCTTTTTAAAAATTTTTTTATTATTTATTTATTTAGTATTTTGGGGGCCCTGTAGTCCCAGGTGGCCTGGAACTCACTATGCAGATCAGGCTTCCTCTGCCTCCTGAGTGCTGGGATTAAAGGCATGCGCCACTACAGCCACCCAGAGAGATGGCCTAGCGGTTAAGAGCACTGACTGCTCTTGCAGAAGACCCGGGTTCGATCCCCAGCACCCACATGGCAGCTGAGAACTGTTTGTAACTCCAATTCCAGGAGAACTCCAGTTCCAGGGGAATCCGACACCCTCTTCTGACCTCTGCGGCATTGCACGACACGGGTGCACAAACCTACAAGCAGACAGTACATTCATACACATAAAAAAAATAAAAATTAAAAAAATTTAAAAAATTTAAAAAATATATAAAATTATCAGGGCATGGTGGCACACACCTTTAATCCCAGCACTTGGGAGGTTAAGGCAGGCAGATTTCTTTGAGTTCCAGGCCAGTTAGGGCTACACAATGAGTCCTATTTCATAAAATAAAATAAAAGCCAAATACAATTCCAGTCTATCATCCAAGTAGGCAAACCATACATTTCATTCATCTCTCCTGGTTGTATTACCCTTACACAGAGCTCTAAATCAAGGCATCCTCAGGGCAGGAGAGATGGCTCAGTGGTCAAGAGCACTGGCTACTTTTGCAGAGGATCCCAATTCAGTTCCCAGCACCCACATGGCAGCTAAAAACTGTCCAGAATTCCAGTTCAAGGGGATCTGACACTCTCTTCTGATCTCCTCAGGCATTGCAAGACACAGGTCCACTTACATGCATGCAGGCAATGCATTCATATACAAAACAGAACAAAAATAATAAAATATTTTAAACCATTCTCTCTAGTGCTAATAGTGCTAATTCCAGAACACTAAAAACCTTTCACAATTCTCTCTCTCTCTCTCTCTCTCTCTCTCTCTCTCTCTCCATGAGCTTCAGCTTTCACACACACTACCCTGCCCTACCTAGTCTTACTAACAAAACCTTGATTTTTGTTTTTTTTTTCTTTTTTTTTTTCCTATAACAAGGGAGTTTGGATAAAACCTTGAATTTTGTGTATGTATCTATGCACCCACCCCCACCAACACTACTATCCCCTGCTCAGAGGCAAGTCTTGATTAGACAGGCACTGTTCTTTGATGGGGATTGGTCCAGCACTGACATACTGTAAGGTTCTCACCAATGCAACATGAGGACAAATCTCACAGGGAAGTATCAAAGAAGTTGCCTCATTCCTAGCCAGAGATCCCCAGGGTAAGTCCTTTTCTTTTGCTAATTGTTGGTCCTTGATGTGGTGCCTGGAGCTCCAGCAGCCTTCTTATGACCAGGACAGAGTAGCCTGAGTAGGCTAGAGGGAGAGATGGAAGGACTGCGAGTCCTCTTCAACACTGCAGCACCCCAACTGCGGAGCTGTCCTGCTTCAGGGAATCTTATTAAGTGAGATAATAAAACACTCCAGTTTCTTTCTTACTTCCTTTTTTGTTGTTGGAGTTGTTTGTTTGTTTTTTGAGACAGGGTCTCCCTTTAGCCCCATCTGGCCTGGAACTTGCTATGTAGACCAGGCTGGCCTTGAACTCAGAGATCCACCTGCCTCTGCTGGGATTAAAGGCCTGCACCACCACGCCCAGCAAAATGCCCCAGTTTCTAAAAGAAAAAGGGAAATTAGCTGTTTTTCTTGTTTAACACTTCAAAGTTCCTTTCTACTTCTGTCTGAAATCAGGAAGTTGGATTTGGACAATGGCAGGCATTGGCAGAGAATGGTTAACAGTTATGCCATCACCACCATGTTCTACCAGGGCTGCTGCTATTGGGTACCCTTTGTAGCACAGGTTTTCTGTCATAGGTCTCAGTCTGCTTTCTGTTACTATAACAAATACCCAAGGCTTGGTACATTAGAAAGAAAACACTTCCACTAGGCCCACACTTCTCCTTTTCTTCCTCCCCCCCTTCCTCCTCCTCCTCCTCCTCCTCCTCCTCAGGTCATAAAGGTTGGACCACCTATACACTGCCACACTGGGGCACATGAATCTGAAGAGACACCTTCAGACCGTATCTAGAGCATTAGCCTCGTCAGATTCAAATCCCACCCTTGTCCTTTGCCCTCTGCAGTGTAGGGAGAGGCCCCCTCTGTGCCCAGTTCTATCCTTTGCTGGCTCTTGTGAACCTTAGGTATGCACATTTTTTTAAATTAAATAAATTTTAAATCTTATTCTTATTTTTAAAGTTTTTTCTTTTTTATTCTTTTAAGAAAAGATTTATTTTTATTTTATGTGTTACAAGTGTTCTGCCTGCCTGTATGTATGTATACTACATGTATGAAATATCTGAAAAAAAAAAAATATCTGAGGAGGCCAAAAGAAGGCATTGGGTTCCCTGGAACTGGAGTTACAGCTGCTTGTGAGTCGCCATGTGGGAACAAGAGAAGCAAATGCTCTTAATAAGTGCATTTCACGGCCCACGCGTGGAGGTCAGAGGACAACTGTAGGAGCTGGCGCTCTCCTTCCATGATGTGGGGTTCCAGGGATTGAACTCTGATAGTCAGGTTTCCTGGAAGGTGCCTTTACCCACTGAACCATCTCACCAGCCCTTATTCTTTTGTGTTGAGACATGGTCTTTGGACAGGATCCAGATACAGTAGGTGTTCTCTCTCTCTATGCTGCCCAGGCTGGCCTGAAACTTGCTAAGTAGCCACAGATGACCCTAAAGAACTTCTGATCCTCCCGCCTGTACCTTGAGAGTGTCGATTACCGTGTCAATTACAGTGTCGATTATAGGCTGTTGCCAACACTCACAGTTTTGTTTGTTCGTTTTTCATTCTGGGAATCAAACCTAGGGTACTGTGGATGCTTGGCAAGCACTCTAACAATTGAACTACATCCTATCCCCAATAGGATTTTCACCTGTTACAGTTACCCTTTGCCTGTTTATTGGCCTTAAACACACTTTGTTCCCATCTTTTACATACGTGGATCTGATCAGGGTGTACAGCAGTCCCTTTTGATGTCTGAGTCTCTGTACTAGCAGGGAATTGACTGATGCCATGAAAACATGTCTCTCTTTAAGAAATCTGTCAGTTTTTTTACATTTTTATTTCAAAACCTTTTTATTTGTTTATTTATTTATTTATTTTGGTCTTTTTGAGACAGGGTCTCCCTGTAGCCTCAGCTGTCCTGGAACTCACTCTGTAGACCAGGCTGGCCTTGAACTCACAAAGATCCACCTGCCTCTGCCTCCCGAGTGCTAGGATTAAAGGCGTGGCACAACCACGCCTGGCTTCAAAAACTTTTTATGCATATGTGACTATTGCCTGCATGTGTGTAAGTGCATCCATGTTGTGGAGTTCCTGCAGAGGTCAGAGGAAGGCGTCAGATCCCCTGGAATTGGGGTTAGGATGGTTGTTAGCTACCATGTGGTTGCTGGGAACGGAACCCAGTTTCCTCTGCTAGAACATCCAGTGCTCTAAACTGCTGCACCATCTCTCTAGGCCTCCAAATCTGTCATGTTTTTAAAATTGATTCCAGCTGTAACTTGTGGGTTCATATTTATGGGGACGTAGTAGGACAAATAGATCTGCAAATGTCTTTAACGACTTTTACATACTTGCCTAAGTACATCCTAAGTAAGTCTTATGACCTGTCCTGGCTACAACTGCTTTGCCTCATTTGAAGATGACTTTTCTAACATGGCATCAAAGGTACAGTCAGAAATAAAAAGAATGAAGAAGCTGGACTCCATAAAATAATTTCTGATCTATAAAAGATGCTGCTAGGATCATGTAGAGACCCTGTAATCCCAGCACTTGGGAGATAGAGGCAGGGAACCAGGAGTTCAAGAGCCAGCCTAGGCTACCTAGAGAGGGGAGGCCAGGGCTGGGGCTGTAACTCAGTAGTAGAGCACTCATCAAGCAAATGGCAGGGCCTAAGCTCAAACCTCAGTGTGATTAGGATAAAAAAAGAAATGGAGAGGAGAGATGTGTCAGTGCTTAAGAGCACTGGATGCTCTTCCAGAGGACCCAGGTTCAATTCCCAGCACCCACATGGTGTCTTACAACCCTCTTCTGTATTCCTCAGGCACTGCACGACACAGGTGCACTTATACACATGCAGGCATAACACTCATATGCATAAAATATAAATTATTTATTTATGTGTGAATGTGTGTGTGTATGTGTGTGTGTGTGTGTGTGTGTGTGTGTGTGTGTCCACAACTGCATTTGGATGCCAGAAGAGGGGATCCCCTAGTAGTGGGAATTAAAGGTGTTTGTGAACTGCCCTGTGCTGGGAACTTCGAGTGCACTTAGCTGCTGAGCCATGTCTCCACCTGGGCGAATTTTAAACTAGGGAATGTGGGCCATGCAGATATGTCAGTGTAAGTTCATCAGCTGTACTTCAGCGGAGAATGTTGACCACTGGGGAGGCTAGGCATGGGTGGAGCAGGGAGGATCTGAGATGTCTCCATTTCTTTCCCTTAATTTGGCTGTGAAACAAACTTTTCTTAAAAAAAGAAAAGAAAAAGCCTTGGCTCCTGAAGATATTTTTCCTTTCTTGGACCATGGACTTATTTCTATTTTTACCCACCCACTAGGCTCCTCTGACAACTATCTTTAACATTTCTGTGCTTCAAAACCAGACCCCAGACCCCAAATGCAGGGAGGAAGTTATGAAGTTGATGGATTTACATCCACATCACTTTAATATCTCACATACGGCTACCTGAAGGCACTCCAGAGTCCTTGCCTTGCCTTGCTCATGGGACCCAGGTGAATAAAATAGTTGCAGCTGAAGTTCTTAGATATGTTTTGGTATGTTCTGCCCTTTTAAAGCCTGCTATGGAAGAGCACAACCCACAATCATTCTGTTCTTTTTAGCCAGATGAAAAAATATCACATGAAAGGAAACAGCCAGAATTGACCAGAGTCCAAGACAACAGCTCCAGAGAGAGAGTGGACTGTTTTGCTTCTCATCCACCTGTGCCCCTTTTCTAAGCCTAGGGAACAATCTGCGGAAGAGGGGGCATGGTAGAATGTAAGGGTTGCGATTGGGGTGAATGGTGAAACTACAGCAATGTAGTCTGGACACTCATTTGATCAACTTGATTGAACATACAACCTCTCACCCCCCGCTGGATGGTGGGGCTGTGGGGGTTTGGGCACAACAGCCTGCAAATTGGTTTTACATGAAGGATGCTTGTACTCATGGATTATCACTTATAGCTAAAAAATGGAAAAAAGAAAAAAACTGAGAGAAAGATGCAGGACAGTTATGGCAGAATGCATGATCTGGGATGGGTTGGGGGTGGGGGGGGAGGGAAAGGGAAATATGCCTGAACTGAATTGGAAAATGATGTATGAAATGCTCAAAGCATCAATAAAAAATGTTAAAAAAAAGAAAAAATATCACATGAATAGAAATGTATGCATTCGGATATAAATATCACCGTATAAAAACTAACACAATATTGTCATCAAAGAATTGTCAAAACTTTTGCTTTTGTTTTTGAGACAGGGTCTCCCAGCTGTCCTGGAACTCATTATGTACAGCAGGCTGGCCTGGAACTCACAGAGATCTGCCTGCCTCTGCTTCCCAAGTGCTAAGATTAAAGGTGTGCACCACCACACTCGGCAACCTGTCTTCAATTCTTACTGGCAAGTGCAGCTACCCTCTGGCTGCCACTGCTTCTGCCATCCTTCAAAGACATGAGACACAGCTTTTCAACCTTCCAATATGAACTAGAGACTCATGTCTCTCCAAGAATCCTCCAAACCTTCAGTGCCAGATGGGGACAGCTGAGACATCCAGCTTGTGGACTGAGCAACTATTGGGGTTGAAATTCGGCCTCTTCAGAGTATAGACTGCTATTGTTGGACTACCCAGGCTGTATCAAGGAGGCCAGTACAGGAAGATCAAGACAGGACTCGGTGCTTACTGGACCTCATTTGGTGACCACAGGAAAGGAAGAACCCAGTATGGAGCACAAGGGCAGGACTGATGGTTCTTTGGGCTTGCCAAGGAGGAGCCTTCAAACAATTTCTTAAGGAAAAAATGACATCTTTCAGCCTAATAAATTAAAAAAAAATAAATCATAAGCTGAAGATGCTAAAACCTATGACATCATAATCTTGATATATGTGTGGCATGCATATACACTTATTTTGGAGTGATGCAAATTGGAAGGAACAACAACAACAAAAAGACTGGGTCAAAGAACTGACTGAAATGATGAACTTATGCCTGAAACAGTAAACTTCTGCATCAAAAAAATTTATATATACATATTTTTACTTCTTTTTTTAAATTTTATTTATTTTTTGTTTGTGTATGAATGTACTGTCTGCATGTAGGTTTGTGCACACGTGTCATGCAATGCCTTGGAGGTCAGAAGAGGGTCTCAGATTCCCCTGGAACTGGAGTTCTCCTGGAATTGGAGTTACAGACGGTTCTTAGCCGCCATGTGGGTGCTGGGGATCGAACCTGGGTCCTCTGCAAGAGCAGTCGGTGCTCTTAACCACTAGGCTAGCTCTCCAGCCCCTATTTTTTTTTACTTCTTATGTGTATGAGTGTACTGCCTGCATGTAGGTAGGTGTACCCATGTCATGTAATGCTGCAGAGGTCAGAAGATGTTCTAGTTTGTCTTCCATTGCTGTGACAAAACACTCTGACCAACACCGACTTGGGGAAGAAAGGGTTTATTCGGCTTACATCTCCTGGGTCACAGTTCATCATTTAGGGAGCCCAAGGCAGGAACTCAGGGCAGGAACCTGGAGGCAGAAGCTGAAGCACAGGCCATGGAGGAATGCTGTTCACTGGCTTGCTCCCCTGGCTCATGCCCAGCCTGCCTTCTTATACAGTACACAACAACCTGCTCAGGGTGGCACCACTCATTGTGGGCTGGGCCCTCCCACACTGTTCGACCATCAGGACAATACTCCACAGATGTGGCCACAGGCCAATCCAATGGAGCCAATTCCCAAATTGAGGCTCTGTCAAACCCAGGTGTCCCAAGTTGACACTAAAGCTAGTCAGCACAGAGAGGGTGTCAGATTTCCCCTGAACTGGAGTTAAGGACGGTTTTAGTCTTGCCCAATGTGTGTGGCGGGGATCGAACACCGATCCTCACAAGAGCAGTCGGCAGCTCTTAACCTTTTTAAAAGAGACTGAGAAAAAGATGAAAAACACGTATGGCAGAATGCATGAGCTCTGGTGGGGTGGGGCAGGGGGGGCAAAGAAGGAGGAAATGTATGAAATGCACAAAGCTTCAATAAAAAATTAGCTTTGAAGGTGGCTTACGCCTTTAATCCTAGCACTTGGGAGACAGAGGCAGCCAGATCTCTGAGTTCAAGGCCAGCCTGGTCTACATAGAAAAAGAAAAACTGTCAGAAACAAGACTTGGTCAGCTTGAAATATTAATGGATTGGCCCCTGAACCTTCCCAGTAGATTCCCAGAGGAACACAATTAAAATAAATCATAGCTGGGTGTGGTGGCCCATGCCTTTAATCCCAGCACTCCAGAGAAAGAAGCAGGTGGATCTCTGTAAGATCAAGACCAGTTTGGTCTACATAATGAGTTCCAGGCCAACTGGGGCTACTGGGAGACCCCATCTTAAGAAAAAAAAAGAGGGGTTGGAGAGATAGCCTAGCGGTTAAGAGCACCGACTGCTCTTGCAGAGGACCCGAGTTCGATCCCCAGCACCCACATGGAGGCTGAGAACCGTCCGTAACTCCAATTCTAGGAGAACTCCAGTTCCAGGGGAATCCGAGACCCTCTTCTGACCTCCGCAGCATTGCACGACACGGGTGCACAGACCTACATGCAGACAGTACATTCATACACATACAAAAATAAATAAAATAAAATTTTTTTTAAAAAAGAAAAAAAAAGAAATCATATATTAAGTGACAGCCTCCTGAATTAGTGCAAAGCATTTTTTTTGTGTGTGTGTATTTTTAAGACAGGGTCTCCCTTTAGTCCCAGCTGGCCTGGAGCTTTCTCTGTAGACCAGGCTGGCCTTGAACTCACAGAGATCAGCCTGCCTCTGCCTCCTGAGTGCTGGGATTAAAGGCATGCGTGGTTTTTAAGGAAGTGTGTCACAGTCTTTGGTTCTTGAGCTCTGCCTTGGGGAGTGCTGCTGGCGCTTCGCCTAAGTGGCTTCTGATCTTTGCCTGTCAGCTGTTATCCTTCAGCCTTGGTCCTTTTTTCTTTTCTTTCTTTTCTCTCCCTTCTTTCCTCCTCTCTCTCCCTCCCTCCATTCCCTTGTTCCCTCCCTTCCTTCCTCCCTCCGTCCCTCCCTCCCTTCCTCTTTCTTTCTCTCTCTCTCTTTCTCTTTTTTCTCTCTTTCTTTTGCTTGCTTGCTTACTTGCTTGCTTGGTATTAAACCCACAGTCTGGAGCATGCTGGGTAAGTACTTTACCACCGAGCTCCATTCATAGCTTTTCTTTTTTTGTTGTTGTTTTGTTCTGTTTTGTTTTGCTTTTGAAGACAGGGTCTCCCTATAGCCCCAGCTGGCCTGGAACTCACTCTGTAGACCAGGCTGGCCTTGAACTCACAAAGATCCACCTGCCTCTGCCTCCTGAGTGCTAGGAGGCTGGCCTGGTCTACATAGAGAGTCCAGGACAGCTGGGGCTGCAGGGAGACCCTGTCTCTGCCTCTGGAGTGCTGGGATTAAAGGCATGCACCACCATGCCTGGCTTAAAGATGGTTCTGAGCCACCCAAGTGGGTGCTGGGAATTGAACCCGGGTCCTCTGCAAGAAGAGTTGGTGCTCTTAACTGCTGAGCCAACTCTCCAGCCCCATAGCTTTTCTTTTTTAAAAAATATTGTATGGGGCTGGAGAGAAGGCTCAGCGGTTAAGAGCACTGACCGCTCTTGCAGAGGACTCAGGTTCAATTCCCAGCACCCACATGGCGGCTAAGAACTGTCTTTGACTTCAGTTCCGTGGAAATCCGACACCCTCTTCTGACCTCTGCGGCGTTGCACGACATGGGTGCACAGACCTACATGCAGACAGTACATTCATACACAAAATAAATAAACAATATTTTATTTATTATTTACCGGATGTGGAGGCATATGCCTTTAATCCCAGCACTCAGCACTCCAGAGGCAGAGGCAGAGGCAGCCAGATCTCTGTGAGTTCAAGGCCAGCCTGGTCTGGCAGGGGATACAGGGAGACCCTGTCTCAAAAAAAATATTTTTATTTTATGTGTATGAGTATATTTCCTGCATGTGTGTAAGTGCACCTGTGTCGTGCAGTACTGGCAGAGGTCAGAGGACAGTGTTGGATTACCCTGGAAGTAGAGTACAGACAGCTGTTAGCTGCCTTGTGGGTGCTGGGAATTGAACTCAGGTCCTGTGCAATAGTGACCAGTGCTCTTAACCACTGAGCCATCCATCTCTCCAGGCCCTTCTTTCCTTTTAAAAATAATTTATTTTTATTTTATGCATATTAGTGTATTGCCTGCATGTATATAAATGCACCACTGTGCGCAATTCCCACAGAAGTCTGAAGAGGGCGCTTACGGACAATTGTTAGCCACTGTGTGGGTGCTGGGAATCCAATCCTAGTCCTCTGGAAGAACAGCAAATATTCTTAACTGCTAGGCCATCTCACCAGCCCCCACTTTTTCTTTTCCTTTTCGTGCTGTGCTGAGGATTGGACCCAGGCCACAAGCACGATGCTCCTGGTTTCTAAGGCTCCCTTGGGCTCCTGGACTGTTTCTGCACTGCCATAGGAGGCACTGACTGCCAGGGGTGTGAAAGCCCAGCTCCCTCATTTGAAGTTTGATGAGCTCTGAGGTGAGACTGTCCACAGCGGCTGAGGCTGGGACTTGGCCCGCATCACATGCTTGCTTGCAATTCTTCCCTTTCCTTTCTCTCAGCCCTGCCATCCCTTTTGTTGCTTCTCCTGGGAGCACTTTCTTAATAAATCACTTGCACACGGAACCCATATTGATATTTGCTTTCAGTAACTCAACCTAAGAAATCAGCCTTCCAGTGAACCATGCTGTTGTGTTGAACCTACAGCTGGGTGCACATCAAAGTTCACCCAGGGAAACTATGGCCAGACTACAAAGGACTGCTACTCTGATGGAGGGCAAGGGAAGGCACAGGTAGCCGAACCTTTGCCCTTGACAGATTAAAACAAAAACCAAGAACTGTGGGGCTGGGGTGATGCTCAGTAAGGTAAAATGCTTGCTGAGTAAGCATGGGGACCTGAGAAAGGATCCGCAGTCCCCATGTAAAATGCCAGGCATAGTGGCACATGCCTGGTATCTAGCACTGCAGAGGTGGGAACTGGAAGATTCTCAGGGCTCCCTGACCAGCGAGTTTTGCCAAATTGATGATCAAAAAAGAAAACGGTGAGTGATAGAGGAAGACACTTGACATTGACCTCTGACTTCCATAGGTGTGCAGACACAAACATATACACATCCATAGACCACACACACACACACACACACACACACACACACACACATATACACGGACACGGACACACACACACAGAGGGGGGAGGGAGACAGAGAGAGCACGAGAGAGTGAGAGGTGGAGGGGAGAGAGAGAAATGCCAGAGAAAACAACCACAGCAGCCACTGGAGCTTTTCAAGGGGAGGTCACCAGGTTGTAATTGTGTTCTTCCTTAACACTATGGGATGGTCCTAGATTTCCGCTAACTTCTTACCCAATTGAAAAGGGTTTTCGGGGCTGGAGAGATGGCCTAGCGGTTAAGAGCTCCGACCGCTCTTGCGGAGGACCGGGATTCGATCCCCAGCACCCACATGGCGGCCGAGAACCGTCTGAAACTCCAATTCCAGGAGAACTCCAGTTCCAGGGGAATCCAAGACCCTCTTCTGACCTCCGCGGCATTGCACGACACGGGTGCACAGACCTGCATGCAGACAGTACATTTATACACATACAGAAATAAATAAATTAATTAAAAAAAAAAAAAAGAAAAGGGTTTTCAACCCCAAATAGAGAGATTTTGCCAATCCGGATAGACTGTAAAACTCACGTCTTCACTGCAATATGCTCACCCTTCGTCTCACCATAAAAGGAAAGCAGTGCTCGGCTTTTGCTAACACACCCATGTGCTAAGAGCCTGGGCATTCTCCTCCGTGGTTATGGCACATGAGATCTATGGATCTTGGAAGACTAGATGTTTTCAGATAAAGTCAACAGTAGCTCAAAGAACTCATCCTCCTCAGACTGTGCTACAAGATGTGCTGAAGGCCGGCCACCAGCAAGGGCAGGAGCAGCGGGATGTCTCAGAACTGGGGCTGTGGAGATGGGCGAGCTGCGAAAATGCCTGACAGGCTACCGTGAGTTCAGATTCCCTCCCACGAAGGTAGAGAAGAGTCTGAGAAAGAAGACACCCATCATCAAGTTCTGGCTTCCCCATGTACACATACCAGACGCTCACAGAAGCATGGACACACACATTCACATGAATAAAAACATGACAAAAACTCAGATCCACAGGAATAAATGGGAAGCATCATATGTTTGTGACTATGAAAGAGTATTTTTTGTTGTTTTTCTTTTAATTCCTTTGAGAAGCTATTAGATCAAAAACAATTTAGTATAAACTTTAAAACCTGTAAAAGTGGGGCTGGGGAGAGAGCTCAGCAGTTAAGAGCAATAGCTATTCTTGTAGGGACCTGGGTTTGGTTCCCAGCACCTATCTGGCAGCTAACAACCATCTATAACTCCAGTTCCAGAGGATCCAATGCTCTCTTCTGGCTTCCTTGTGCATTGGACACATGTGGTACACATATTTATCCAAGCAAAACCCTCATATACATAAAATAAAAATGAGTAAGAGTTAGGAAAAAGATTTCACTATAAAAGGGGCTGGAGAGATGGCCTAGCAGTTAGGAGCGCCGACGCTCTTGCAGAGGACTCGGGTTTGATCCCCAGCACCCACATGGCGGCCGAGAGCTGTCTGAAACTCCAGTTCCAGGGGAATCCGACACCCTCTTCTGACCTCCGCTGCATTGCACGACACGGGTGCACAAACTTGCATGCAGACAGTACATTCATACACATACAGAAATAAGTAAAATTAATAAAAAAAATTAAAAAATCTGTAAAAGTAAGATGTATGGGGTGATAATAGCAGAAGGACAGGGACAGTAAGTGGAATTTAAAAATATTGTATGTGTATAGCCGGGCATGGTGGTGCACGCCTTTAATCCTAGCACTCAGGAGGCAGAGGCAGGCGGATCTTTGTGAGTTCAAGGACAGCCTGGTCTACAGAGTGAGTTCCAGGACAGCTGGAGCTACAGGGAGACCCTGTCTCAAAAAAGACCAAAAAAATATCGTATGTGTATATTCCCTACATGTGTGTAAGTGCATCTATGTGCAATGCTGGAGGAGGTCAGAAGTGTCAGATTCCCCTGAAACTGGAATTACATATGGTTGGTAGATGCCATGTCGGGGCTGGGATTTGAACTCAGGTACTCTACAAGAGCAGCCAGTGCTCTTAACTGCTGAGCCATTTCTTTAGCCTCCATGGAATTTTTTAGGGTATAAATTTTGTGGAAATTCATATTAATTTTAAGCAGAATGTGACAGATTAAGGATGCATATTCCAATCATCTGGCACTAAAACAATATTATGTAACAAGGTAAAGTTAAAATAGAGGACTAAAAAGAACTTTAATAGAACGTAGGAAAGGAAAAATAGAAGAAAAAATAGAAAACAAATAGCAAGGTGGTAGATTCAAACCCAATCATATCAACCATTGCATTAACTGTAAATAGATTAAACACTTCAGTTAACAGGCAGAGAATATCAAATTAGATACAAAAGCCTTAGATCTATTCAGTCTTAAGTGATTTACTTCAAATAAATAGATAAAGCGAAAATAGGAGAATGGGGAAATGTATACTATGCACAGAGATAATAAGAAATGCAAACAGAAATAAGAGCAAATAAGAAAGCCACTGTGGCCATATTAAGAGCAAATAAAGCAGACTTCATGATAAAGCATGTTACCAGATAAAAGGAAAGGTGTTCCTTCCTTTCTTTCTTTCTTTCTTTCTTTCTTTCTTTCTTTCTTTCTTTCTTTCTTTCTTTCTTTCTTCCTTTTCTTTCTTTCTTTTTGTTTTTTGTTTTTTGAGACAAAGTCTTACATATTCCACCTATGATGTGCTAGGATTATAGGCCTATGCCACCCTCACAGTTTATTTGGCCTTGGGATTGAACTCTGGGCTTCTTCTTGTGTGTTTTTGTTTTTTCTTTTTTGGTCTTTTTTGATACAGGGTTTCCCTGGAGCCCCAGATGGCCTGGAACTCACTATGTAGACCAGGCTGGCCTTGAACTCACAGAGATCTGCCTGTCTCTGATTCCCAAGTGCTGGGATCAAAGGCATGGGCCACTATGCCCTGCCTGACCTGGGCGTCTTACATGCTAGGCAAGCACTCTTCCAACTAAGCTATAACCCAGCCCTGTGGTTTAGACATTTAAGAACAGGAAACTGGTGAGTTTGGTTCTGTCTGAAGGTTGCCGTCCTGTGTCGTCACAGCATCTTCCCTCTGTCCGTGTCTGTGTCCAAACTTCCTCTTGTGTGTGTGTGTGTGTGTGTATGTATGTGTGCATATGTTCATGTGTGTACATGTACATATGGAGGCCAGAGGATAACCTTGGGTGTCTGTCTTAGTGCTGTCCACTTTCTTTTCTTTTTTTAAATTTTATTTAAGTGTATGAGTGTACTGTCTGCATGTAGGTTTGTACACCCATGTCGTGCAATGCCGCGGAGGTCAGAAGAGGGTGTCGGATTCCCCTGGGACTGGAGTCAAAGACGGTTCTCAGCGGCCATGTGGGTGGTGGGGATCGAACCCGGGTCCTCTGCAAGAGCTCTTAACCACTAGGCCATCTCTCCAGCCCCCACTTTTCTTTTTGAGACAGGGTCTCTCACTGGCCCGGAACCTCCTGAGTAGATTAGACTGTCCCATCAGCAAGCTCCAGGCATCCTCCTGTTTGTGCCTCTCCAGTACTGGAGAGTACACGCCACTGGGTTCAACTTTTTAAAAACATGAGCTCTTGGGACCAAACTCAGGACTTTATGCTTGCAAGGCAAACACTTTGCTGACCAAGCTCTAAACTTCTTAGAAGAGTATCAGCAATACTGGGTTAGTTATCATTCTAACCACCCCATTTAAATTTGCTCACCTCCCGAAAGTTCCTGCCTTCCAATACAGTCACATTCCTAGCTGTTCAGGTGGGTGCATTTACATGCGTGTAAGCAATACACTCATACACATAAAATAAAAATAATAAATTTAATTATTTTTGTTTTTTTATTATTTTTTTAGGGCTGGGAGAGTGGCTAAGAGTTAAGAGTGCAGACAGCTCGATGTCTGCAGAAGGAGCGGGTTCGATCCCAGCACCACATGGGGCGAGAGAGCCGTCTGAAACTGCCAAGTGTCGCATGGAGAAATTTTTTATTTTGTATTTTTGTATTGCCAGTGTTCAATGAGATCTGACACCATCATCTTCTGACTCAAACGCAGCATTAGCGCAGAGACCGGGTAGACAGAGTCTTTGGCGTCGAAGGGAACAGGTGTACCATTCAGTGAACATACAGTGAAAGGTAGAATTAAAGAATTAATAAAAGATTTTTTTATAAATTAGAAATAGGTAATGAGAATAGTGGTTATTTTTTTATTATTATTTCTAGTAGTGACTGTAGATGTCTATGGCATGCAAGTCTGTGCAAGGCGTGTCGTGGGGAGGTCAAAAGGGTCTCGGAATGTCCCCTGGAAGCTAGGAGTGTTGCTCAGAGGCTGAGAATTGGAAATAATTCAGAGAAGACGGCTTCTGTTCGGCGGCATGTGAGTGCGTGGGGATCGAAATGGCTGAGGGGTCCAGTATGATGAAGAGAAGCAAGTCTAGTGTCAGGATCGCTTAGAATGCTAGCTAAGGAGGCGGAGGGATGATATGATCGGTCGTACAGAGCTACAAATACAAGATATAGTTTTATAAAAATTGATATAACGGAGCTAGGAAGACGATGGATGGGCGTAAGCGGAGTTGGAGAGCGAACGAATATGTAGAGGAGAGGGAACAGTGTGTGTTCGATCCGCGAGTGCCCTATGGAGATGAGGCTTGAGAACTCATGCTGATATATTGAATTCTCGATGGGAACTCCAGGTCCAAGAGATGATCTTCGAAGCCTCAAGAATCGTGAACGTGATTTGGGGGCATATGCAATGACAGTGGGGTTCGACAGAACAACTACGAAGAAAGACAGTGAATGTAGTTGTAGCAATCAGCTCTGTGGATGAGGCTGGAGGAGGAAGAGGAGGTTAGGAGTTCACTTACTTGGGACATACATTATTGTAGATCTGTTCACAAATAGAAGTCAAAGCGAAAACAAACAAGATGGTGGCAGGAGCACACATGTGGTTCTAGCTTAGGGGAGGCCTTGGGCAGGGTCAGAAAGTATCAGAGGCTGGGGCTGGAGAGATGGCTATAGCGGTTAAGAGCACGCAGANCCTAGGCTGGCCTTGACTAACAGAGATCTGCTGTCTCTGATTCCCAAGTGCCGGGATCAAAGGTGCATGGGCAACGTGCCCTGCCTGCCCTGGGCGTCTTACATGTAGGCAGCACGCTCCCAAACGATAGCTATATACCCAGCCCCTGGTTTAGACATCTTAAGACCATGGCAAAATAAGGGGTGGAGTTTGGGTGAGGGCGGAAGGGGGCCGCGTACGGGGTCGGAAACAGAGCCTGGCTCCGCGCTGGACTGGGGCGGTGGGCCAACTTCCGCTGGTGTGGGGGTGTCGTGGTTGTATTTCTGTTGTTCGCATATGTTCATGTGTGTAACCTGTACATATGGGGCCAGAGGATACCTTGTGGTGTTGTAGTCTTCGTGCTGTCCACGGGCTCTTGTTCTTGTTTTTAAGTTGTATTGCTTAAGTGTACGGTTACGTCCTGTCATTGTAGGTTCCCAGTACATCCATGGTCGTGCATTGCCGCGGAGGTCAGAAGAGAGGGTCGGATACTCTGGAACAGGAGTTACAGAAAGTCATTAGCCACCATGTAGATGCCAGGAACCAAACACCAGTCCTCTACAAGAACAGCAAACACTCTTAACCACAGAGCCATCTCTCCAGCACCCCCCACTTTTCTTTTTTGAGACACCGGGCTCCAACCACTGGCCAGGAACTCTCCTGAGTCGATTAGATGTCACATCGCAGTTCAGGCCCTCCTCTCGTTTGTACGTCCTCTCAGACGGAAGAGTCAACGCCATCTGGGTTCAACTTGTTTAAAAACATGAGCTTATTTGCTGGAGTCCTCGGTTCTTAGTTTTCCAACATAATCAGGACTTAAGGCTTGCAGGCAAACTAATTGTGCTCCGCACCTAAGCTCTAAACTCTAGGTAGAGCTCAGGCCAATAGGGGTTAGTATCATTCAACCACCCCAATTAAATTACTCACCTCACGAAAGTTCATGCCTTAAACACAGGTCACGATTCCTAGCTGTTCAGGTGGCGGTGCAATTTACAAGCGTGTAACCAATTTACCTTCATACACATTAAAATAAAAATAATACATAAATCTTTTTTTTTTTTTTTCCTTCTTTTAGGGCTTGGAGAGACTGGATACAAGCAGTTAGGCAGTGCCGGACTCCCTTGCATGTAGGATCCGGTTTCGATCCCCAGCACCAAATGGAGGCCGAGAGCCGTCTGAAAAACTCCACTAGCTCTGCCAGGCCGAATTCCAGTCCCACGAGGAACTATCTGGACACCCTCTTATGCAACCTCCGTAAGCCATTGTCAGACGCATGGTGTGCACAGACTTGCGTTGCAGACAGTGACATTCAGTACACATACAAACATAATATAAATTAATTAAAAAAATTTTGTTCAATATAAATAAATAAAAACTGTAATTTCTTTTTATATTTATTCTGTATGTGTATGACTGTTCTGCATGCAGTCTATTGCACAACCGGCGTTGGCGGTGCAGAGGTTCAGAAGAGGGTCTAGGATTTCCCCTGGAACTGGTCAGTTATACATGGAATTTGAGTTTTAGACGGCTCTCGGACGCCATGTGGTTGCTGGGGAAAGAACCCGGGTCCTCTGTAAGAGAGTCGGTGCTCTCTTAAACTGTTGGCCCATCTCTCCAGCCCCCAAATAAACTATTTTTAAAACTAGTAATCGGGGCTGAGAGATGGTCCTAGCGGTGAGCTAGCAAAGACTCTCTGGAAGGGGGGACCCAGGGTGTCGACTCAAGTGCCCCACATGATTGGCTGAGAAACCATCCCTGTTTCAAATCCAATCCAGGACGAACTCAGGTCCAGGAGAAGATTCCGCCGCCCTCTTGACACTTGGGGCAGTTGCTCATTGACAGCGGGTCACAAACGCTACACGAAAGACGCCGTACATTTAGAGCATCTGGCGGCTGAGGTGCGGAAGATCTCTAGTAAGGCCTTCTTGGGCCTACATATTGCGATTCCTGTTCAAAAATAACAAGCAATACACAAACAGATGTGGCAGCACACACCTGTGTTCCTAGCTTGGGAGGCTGAGGCCGGTTCAGAAGTTCAAGGGCTGCGGGGCTTCGTGGAGAGATGGCCTAGCAGTACGAGCACCTGGATCCGACCGTTCTTACATGGAGGAACCGGGTTCGAGCCCCAGCACCCACATGGTGGCTGTAGAACGTCTGAGACTCCAATTCAGGAGAACTCCCGTTCAGGGGACTCAGAGGGACCCTCTTCCGAACTCCGTGGCGTTGCCCGACCACGGGTGCACAGCCTTGCATGCAGACCGTACATTCCTACACATACATTAAATAAAATTAAAATTAATTAAAAATAATTAAAAAAAAAGATAGAAGTTCAAGGCCTGGGCTACACGAGGACCTGTTTCAAAAAACAAAAACAGAAAAATACAAAGCTTTGAGAGAACAGGGGTAGGTTCAGGAGGACAATTTCGTGGTGGAAACCGAAGGCCCGGCAGAACAGAGCCTGGCATGTGCACGGCCCTGTTACAGCCCGAGAGAACAAAAAGGAACAGAACACAAATAGCATGAGGCAAGTGAAAAAACTCTACTAAAAAACAACAAAACCAACAAAGCAAAAACACCCAGATTAAACTAAGGGCACATACCCATATCATTCCAAAAAGAAACGGAGAGCGGAACTAGTACATTCTTAACAACTCCTGGCTTGAGGGGTTTTGTTGGTGGTGGTAATGGTTTTACTTTTATTTTTTTGAGACAGGGTCCCCAGGCTAGGCTCAAGCTTGAGATGACCCTCTTGCCTCAGCCTTCCAAGTGGTTGGGGTTCAGTCATGAACTGCCTTGTCCAGCTTTTTGATGGATGTTTTAGCATAACTCCGACAGTAATTGACAGACCAAGAAACAAAAACCAGTGTTAGTTGCTGTGTTGCTGCTGTGACTCTAAAAATTACCTTCCCGAAGTCAACTTCCAGGAAGCACAGCAGCAGGCTCTAGAGTCCATCATGGCGGGGAAGCCACAGCAGCAGGCTCTAGAGTCCATCATGGCGGGGAAGCCACAGCAGCAGGCTCTAGAGTCCATCATGGCGGGGAAGCCACAGCAGCAGGCTCTAGAGTCCATCATGGCGGGGAAGCCACAGCAGCAAGCTCTAGAGTCCATCATGGCGGGGAAGCCACAGCAGCAGGCTCTAGAAGCAGCTGGTCAGGGTGGGGGAACCTGGTTTTTTTGTTTTTGTTTTTTGTTGTTTTTTAAATTTATTTATCATTTTTTTTATGTGTATGAGTGTACTGTTTGCATGTAGGTTGGTGCACAATGCCTCAGAGGTCAGAAGAGGGCGTCAGATCGGATTCCCCGGAACCGGAGATGAAGACGGTTCTTAGCAGCCATGTGGGTGCTGGGACTCGAACCTGGGTCCTCTGCAAGAGCAGTTGGTGCTCTTAACCACTGAGCCATCTCTCCAGCCCCCATGAACACTGGCTAGTCTTAGAGAGGACCTGGGTTCAATTCCTGGCATCCACATGATGGCTAACAACCATCTGTAACTCCTGTGCCAGGGGATCAAATACTCTCTTTTGACCTCCTTGGGCATTGTATGACGCAGGTGCACTTACATACATGCAAGCAATACGCTCATACACATATAAGTAAAACATTAAAAAAGAGATCTTAAAACAAAAGATAACAATACATTAAAATTTATAGGATTTAGGTGAAGCTAATTTCAGAGGAAAGTTTATAGCTTTCAAGGCTTAAAACATAAAAGAAAAAAGTTTCAAACCAATTATTTCATTTTCTACCTTAAGCAATTAGAAAAAGAAGACTAATTTCAATCCAAAGTAACAGGAAAAAAGCAAGTAATAAAAATGAGCATAAACAGTAAAATAGGAAACCAACAAAAGAAATTAGTTCTCTGAGAAGATTGATAGATTCATAAACTCCAGCAAGATTTGTCCAGAAAGAGAGAGGGAGGAAGTAAAAAGAGAGGGAGAAAATAAAAATAAAAGTGGGGCTATGCCAGGCAGAGTGAAATCACAGCACTCAGGAGGCTGAGGCAGGGGAATTACAAGCTTGAAGCTAGCCTGGGCTCTATAAGGAGACCCTGTGTCATAAAAAACCAACTGAACTTAAAGGCTCGTTGTTCCTTATAAACTTACTATAAGATTCTTGTATGTTTGAAAGTATATAAAAATGAAAATTTAAACAAAGTGGGAGAAATGTGCAAACTGATACTATGTCAGGCTCAAGTTTCCATCAAGAGAGGCTGGGTTTTTCTGTTGTGAAGATGGGTTTGGGAAGTGTGCCAGACGGAAGAGAGAACGGGTTGGAGAGAGGGATATGTCCTGAGCAGCTCCGTGCTCCTGAGCAGCGTTGTGGTCCTGAGCAGCGCTGTAGTCCTGAGCAGCGCTGTGCGGCCTTGGCTCCCGGTGCTGCAGTGCACTGCCCTGCTGACTTCCAGCATACTCTGCCCTGTCCTCGTGGCCCAGAGCTCTCTGAGCTCATCAGGCTTCTGAACACAGTGGTTTCTGGTCTCTCAGGGGAATTTCCTTCCTTCCTTCCTTCCTTCCTTCCTTCCTTCCTTCCTTCCTTCCTTCCTTCCTTCCTTCCTTCCTTCCTTCCTTCCTTCACATGTTTGTTTGTTTGTTTGTTTGTTTGTTTGTTTCAGACAGGGTCTCCCTTTAGTCCCAGCAGTCCTGGAACTCACTCTGTAGACCAGGCTGGCCTTGAACTCACAAAGATCCGCCTGCCTCNTTTCTTTTTTGTCACATTTTTTATTTTATTTTGTGTGTGTTGGGGGTTGCTGTGTCACAATGCAGATGTGCTGAACAAAAGACAATTTGTGGGAGTTTCAGTTTTCTCCTTCCATCGTGTGGGTACTGGGAACTCAGGTCATCAGGCTCAGCAGCAAGTTCCTCTGCCCTCTCAGCCATCTTGCCATACTCCTGGGAGTCTTTTGACACCAGCACCCCTCAAGGATTTAACCTAAACCCCACAACAAAGCCAATTTTCCTTCCTGCAGTATTGTGGAGGAGAGGATTGAGCTTTACTGGGTGGGGGTGGGGGTGGGGGGATATAGGCGTTTAAATTTAGATATTGTGGATGAAAGCGTCTCATGCTGCATCTGAATCAGAAACAAGGCAGAGCCTCTTCTTTATTCTAAAAGCCAACAGCTGCGTAGAGACGAGCAGATTGAACCACTTCCTCCCCGCTCAGAAATTCACACACACACACACACACACACACACACACACACACACACACAACCACATGGTTAGAAGAACAAAGGAGCAAAAGGAAAAGTAATTCATCGATGTCATTTGCAACTTCATAGTGTGTCTCCTATGGCTCTGGAGAGAGAGCCCAGGACACCTTCAGGGCAGGAAGTCAAGGATTACATTTTAGGGGAGCACTCCTCAGTGAATCAAGTTCAGCTCCCTTGTGGGAGAGGAGAAGAAAGAGACATTACTGCTTTTTAGGAGTGGTGGTGGTTCACACCTGTAATCCCAGCACTGGGGAAACTGAAGCAGGAGGATTGCCATGAGTCGGAGGCCAACTGGGCTACAGAGTGACATCCTGATGTTTAAACCTTGTTGGGACTCCGGGTGTGGTGGCGCACGCCTTTAATCCTAGCACTCGGAGGGCAGAGGCACGGAGATCTTTGTGAGTTAAGGCAGCCTGGTCACGAGTGGAGTTCCAGGACAGCTGGGGCTACAGGGAGACCCTGTCTTGAAAAGACCAAAAAAAAAAAAAAAATTGATGGGTATAGTAAGGGAGCTCAGCCAGTAAAAGCACCTTAGGTCAAAAGTTACTCCTGAGTTCAATCTGTGGGCCCACATGGTGGGAGGAGGAGAGCAGACTTCTCCAAGTGTCCTCTCTGCCCCGATGCACACACCACCACACTGAATAAAAATGCCATGAAAATTTTAAAAATTATTTTTATTCTAAGAATGTTCAAATGTACAGAAAAGGACAGTGTGAACCCCTCCTTTAACCATCACCCACACTGAAAAATCCAATTCCTTCAAGTGGGAAAGCATTGTAAAAGAGGAAGTCTGCCATTTGGGATCTAGAGCAAGGCAGAGTTAAATTTAGCTTTGCTAGGAGCTTGCTTCAACTTGATTAGTCGGCTAATCAAAGCTCTTTGTTTAACGTCAATTTCCTTATCAGTGTAAAGAAAAGCAATTTCCTAAGTCCCCATCTGCATGCAGTGCTGTAGGTCCAGGTCAGATTCACAGGCTCTGCTCAAGACCCTTGGTCTTAGGTAATTGTTTTATTTGTTTGTTTTCAAAAAGGGTCTTGTTCTGTAGCCCAGGCTGGTCCTGGACTCTGCTCCTTCTGTTTTAGCTTCCCAGGCCTGTGGTTATAGCTGTTCACCATCAGGTCCAGCATGGGTGGTCCCTTTTTTTTTTTAATATTTTTTGAATTTTTATTTATTTATTTTTTTTATGTGTATGAATGTACTGTCTGCTTGTAGGTTTGTGCACCCGTGTCATGCAATGCTGCGGAGGTCAGAAGAAGGTGTCGGATTCCCCTGGGACTGGAGTTCCCCTGGAACTGGAGTTAAAGATGGTTCTCAGCCGCCATGTGGGTGCTGGGGATCGAACTTGGGTCCTCTGCAAGAGCAGTTGGTGCTCTTAACAGCTAGGCCATCTCTCCAAGCCCTTGGGTGGTCCCTTTTTAATTATGAATAAAAAAGAAAGCTTCAGATTATTTTTTATTTTTTTAAACAGGATATCTTAATTTTTTGTTGTTTTGAGATGAGGTCTCCCAGGCTAGCCTCAAACTTGCACCTAAAACTCCAGCTTCATGTCATCTGACTGACACCCTCTTCTGTACTCTATGGGCACCAGAAATGCAAGAGGTGCTCACATATGTACCCAAAAAAAAAGCAAATAGGTCTTAGGCTGGGCATGGTGGCACACGCCTTTAATCTTAGCACTCGAGAGGCGGAGGCAGGTGGATCTTTGAGAGTTCCAGGCTAGCCGGGGCTACAGGGAGACCCTGTCTCGTAAAGACCAAAAAAAATAAATAATAATAATAATTTCCATTTCCTAGCTGAGTACAGTGAAATCTTGCTACATTAACATTTCAATGCGGAAGGAAGGAAGTGGGTTTCTTTCACATGACTGTGGGCTTTGCTTGGCCCCTGGGCTCATACCAGGATCCTTTGTTGGCTCTTGCTTGATAAAACCATACATTTCACAGTGGATGTTGTTCTGCATCTTGAACAATGAAGTACATTAAACTGTCCCATTTTCATTCTACTGTACACAGAAATTTATCTTTTTAGAAGTTAGTAATCTTTGATTTGGCTTTAAAAAATCAGCAATAGTCAAATATATTTAAAGAAAAAAATTCTTTAGAGGCTGGAACTAAAGCTCTTGTACGAAGTACTATGTTAAATTCCTGGTAACCATAATAAACTATAAATAATCAAGGAGTAACACAGGAACATATGTTACTATTAGTTCTATGACACTATTAAAATAGGTCAATGACTATTATAATTGCTATCAACAAATGCTAAATACTGACAATTCATCAGTGCTTTTTGAAAATATTCTGTACTACAGATATACTTAGCTTGAATTTTGTAGATATACAAGATTCCTCATTCATTTATGGTCACGATTCTAAAAAGTACGATGAAAGCAAATGATTTTAAAGGTATGATTAATTTCGATCATATTGTTATATTAGATTTCTTACTCTAAGCCATGTAAGTACCCACATGTGGGCATGAGCACGCTGTAGACAGTGGAATCCAGTTGAAGATAGATAATAGTTTCATTAGAGAATATTTTCGAATGCCTTATTGCAAGTTGTTAATGATGCAGCAATCTGTCCTGACTCTAGTTCGTCATCGCACACTGATTAATTCCTATCTCTTTACACTGTACTCCTATAGCACGCAGTACTCTACCCATAATTAAAAGGCAGAGTGGTGTGTCCTACAAAGCAAACTAAACACATTTATCCCTTTTGTAAAATGCTCACATTCATTGGAGATGTTTGAAATTTTCTGGCATGTTTCAGTTCTGATTTTATGGACAAACTGTTGTATGGCAGAGCTTCTGTTGTGAAATATAGCAGTGTCCACCCTTTCTTTTAAATTCTGTTAAAGATTTCACTAAATTTAATATACTACCCAGAAACAAAATTGTTCCAAAACTATTAGAAACTTGGTCATGTAATTTTTAAAATAATAAAAGATTAAAAAAAAAACAATCTAACAAACAAACAAAACCCACTGAACTATAATATTAGATCCGTAGGCACAACTGAGAGCTAGGTGTAGGCTCATTAGGCTCATTTCTATTTCCCCACAGGATTTCAGAATAAGACAGGAGACTATCTACCAGTGTGAAGATCCCTAAGTGTGAATTCCAAGCCAGAAAGAGTTACAGACGGAGACTCTCTCTCAGTCTACTCCAACAATAAATTAATTAACATTAAAATGAAAAACAACATTAAATTACTGTTGATCCTTGGCATTATTTCCAAAGAGGCAAACATGTTAATATTTACCACAACAAATTGATTTTGTGGGAATTCATTTACCCTGTTGTATGTTTTGATATACTTTGTGCCCTAATTCTCTTAAATTTTACTTCCCAATATTTTTTTCCTGCTGTATTTACTGTATTGTCAACTATTTGATTTTGTCTCTATATCCCATTGAATTTAAATTATCAGGCCGTGTTTTCTTATTCTTGAGCTCAGATCACAATTAACTTTATATTTGTAACAGTTTACTTTTCCATTCCCAAGACAAAAACTCTGATCAAAACTAACTTGGGGAAGAAAGAGTTTATTTAGCTTACAACTCCTGGGGTCACAGTTCATCACTTAGGGAGCCCAAGGTAAGAGCTTAAGGCAGGAAACTGGAGGCAAGAACTGAAGCACAGGCCATGGAATAACATTACTTATTGGCTTGTTCCTCTGCCCATACTCAGCCTGCTTTCTTTTACAATACAGGACAACCTGTCTAAAGGTATCACTGCAAACATTGGGCTGAACCTTCCCATATCACTCAACAATCAAGAAAACATCCCACAGATATGGCTATAAGCCAATTGAATGGAGATAGTTCACCAGTTAAGGCTCTCTCAAGTCTGGTTTGTCAAGCTGACAACTAAATCTATCCAGTACATTTGTCAACTTGACATACAAATATATCANCCCTTTAGTCCCAGCTGGCCTGGAGCTCACTTTGTAGATCAGGCGGGCCTTGAACTCACAGAGATCCACCTGCCTCTGCCTCCCAAGTGCTAGGACTAAAGGCGTGTGCCACCACGCCCGGCTGCAAGTGTCCTCTTTAGTGAACGTTTTCATCACTCTTTGACTAATGCCTAGATGGGCAGCTCTGACCCTATGGACCATATCTATAACATCTACAAAATGTTTAGCAGGAGCCTACCTCAGTGTCTGGGCAAAGTCGTGCTCAATAAAGTTTGAATGAATGAGTAAAGTTCTTGACTGAACACCCTCAGAGGGTGCATTTTATAATCTGCAGTTTCTACTGTAGCCTCTAGGTGACGCCCTCACACGACGGGGTCCTGAATTGCCAGAGCTGCCTGCTGTTCTCTGGATCTGCCAGATTGGCCCTGGTGGGAGGTGAGGAAAAGGAGACCTTGGATGCAGGTGGCCTTTTTGCAAAGTCTGGCTTTGAAGGGGTGCGGTGGGACTGGAATTTAAGGCGGTGGCTGCAGGGAGATTTGGAGTCAAGGCAGGTTTTTTAATTTGTTTTATTTTGTTTTTTAACTTCAGGAGAGCTTTATAAACATTTAAGTGTCAGTTGGAAAGTTCCAATTAGAAAGGAAGCTGGAATAAACAGGAGTAAGAAGGAGCCTGGGAGAAAGGAAGAGGCAGCCCCCTCAGGAGCCTGTTCTTGTTAAGAAAGGTTTTTTTTTTTTTTTCCTGGCTCAAAGTTGAGGGAGGCCGCACACAGTGAGCAGCCCCCCAGCTCCGTCGTGGGATGCTAGACCACCAAGCAGGACCTGGAAAAGAAATGTTCAGAATGATTTTGAGTCACAAGGCTGACCACCCACTTCCACCTTCTGCAGAGGTGGGAAGGCTTCCAAGAGGCGCAGGACGAGGAAGGAGATTCTGTGGGAGAGGCTTGTGTCAGTGCAGCTCCGCGGCTTCCCCGGGAGCTGGGCATCACATTTCCTCCACGCATCTGGAGAGCCTGAAAGGTGGCCCTTCGAGCCAGGGACACAGCTGCCTGCCAGTTCACTGGCTTTGAAAGGTGCTCTGTGGAGGGTGAAGGTTGGCAGAACTGGTGGATGGAGGGAATGTGGGCCACAGATGGGAGAGGGGGTGGCTAGAAGTCAGTCTGGAGGGAACATCTTGGATTTTTTTTCCCACTCACAACCCTTTTTCACTCAAGAGCTTTTTATGTGACCCCGGTATAAAAGTATATAAATTAGGCATGGAAATCCGGCTGGTGAGATGGTGCAATGGGTAGAGGCATTTGCTTCCACCCTGGACAACCTGAGTTTGAACACTGGAACCCACATGGTAGAAGTTGTCTTCTGGTCTCTGTTAGGTCTGGGTTTCCCAGAATCCCAAGGGACACACAGATGTCCACTTCCTCCAGAGGGTGTCAATCTTATGACCTCTTCCCCTTTACCTGAGGTCCTGACCTCTTCCCCTTTACCTGAGGTCCTGCTACCTCAGTTGCCATCTTGCTAGCTGCCCCATTTGTGCAACAGCTGCCATGCCATGGCAATTCCTGAAGTAAATATGTTCCTTAGATCTAACAGTATCCACACATGCACCGTGACATGTGTCGTGTTCCTTCCCTCCCCCCAAAATGTAACAAAAAATTGATCTTTTCCCACTCATAATCCCTTTTTAGCTGAGAAATTTAAATATGACCTTGATATATAGATACATGAAATAGGCATATAAATCACACATTTACTGATAATAAATTATAAGGACATTTATTTTAAAATAATTCTACATATAATTTTACCACTTATTAAAGGAAAATTTGCATACTAATGAGATGGCTGTACCTGATTATTTTTACATAAATAATTAAATCTTGACTGAATGTTTGCTACTGCAGGATGTAGAACATCTTCAACATTTTATTAGAGTTGATTGATATTTTGATTTTATCATTGTCAAGGCTGAGACTACTGCTTCACATAAATATGTAGAACAAAATGGCAGAGGTATGTTTAAGGCCATTTCAGAAATTGTTGGAAATCCTGTCCTAATCTCAAGCCAAGATTCATTGAATGGCTTTTTATAAAACTCAAACAACTCAAACAGTAATTTTATTTTATTTTTTCCATGTGTATGCGTATGTAGTGTCTTCCTTCCATCTTTCTGAAACAAGGTCTCTCTCACTTGAACCAAGAGCTCTGGGATTTGGCTAATCTAGTCAACCACCGTGCCTCCTAAGCACTGGGATCATGGGCAGGCAGGTGGCACTTGTGTGGGTGTTAAGGATCTGAATTCTTATCCTCAGGTTTGCGCAGAGCCTTTAACCCACTGAGACGTATGTCCAGCCCCTCTAATAGTAAATTTTTTTTTTTTTTTGGTCTTTTCGAGACAGGGTCTCCCTGTAGCCCCAGCTGTCCTGGAACTTGCTCTGTAGACCAGGCTGGCCTTGAACTCACAAAGATCCGCCTGCCTCTGCCTCCCAAGTGCTAGGATTAAAGGGTGCGCCACCACGCCCTGCTCTAATAGTAACTTAAAATCAAACATTCTAACTCAATGCAATCCAAACATATTTTAATTTTACACTTCCATACTGAGAAATGGTCATAAGAAAATATTGTCTATTCTCCTTCCTTTCTCTTGATTTATATTTTTTATTTATTTTTCTTTTTTTTTTTTTTAATTATTTATTTTTGTATGTGTATGAATGTATTGTCTGCATGCAGGTCTGTGCACCCGTGTCGTGCAATGCCGCGGAGGTCAGAAGAGGGTCTCGGATTCCCCTGGAACTGGAGTTCTCCTGGAATTGGAGTTACAGACGGTTCTTAGCCGCCATGTGGGTGCTGGGGATCGAACCCGGGTCCTCTGCAAGAGCGTCAGTGCTCTTAACCGCTAGGCTATCTCTCCAGCCCCTATTTTTCTTTTATGTGTATGAGTGTTATGCCTGCATGTGTGTAAGTGCACCCATGTCATGCAGTGCCAGTAAAGGACAGAAGAGGGTGTCGGATCCCCTGGAACTGGAGTTTTGGATGGTTATTAGCCATGAGGTGGGTGCTGGGAATAGAACCCAGTCCTCTGCAAGAGCAGCCAGTGCTTTTAACCACTGAGCAATCATCTGTACAACTCCTATCTTTCTCTCTCTCCCTCTCCTCTCCTCCCTCCCTCCCTCCCTCCTTCCCACCTTCCTTCCTTCCTTCCTTCCTTCCTTCCTTCCTTCCTTCCTTCCTTCCTTCCTTTTAGATAGGGTCTCACTACATAGCCTTGGCTGGCCAGAAACTCACTATATAGATTAGATCAGGCTGGCCTGGAACTCACACAGATCTTCCTGCCTCTGCCTCCCAAGTGCTGAGACTGAAGCCATGCCCCACCACACCTGGCCTCATCTTTGTTTTCTATAACTAAACCATTGTTTCCATATGAGCAGAAAACAAACTACAATTCATAACAGAATAGTCTTAATTTTTTTGCTTTATTTTTATTTTGTTTACGTATGTTCTGCATGTATGTATGTGAGTGCACCTGTATAGTACAATGCCTGAGGAGGTCAGAGGCAGATCCCCTGGAACTGGAGTTATGGATGATTGTTAGATGCCATGTGGGTGCTGGGATTTGAACCCAGGTCTTCTGCAAGAACAGTCAGTGCTCTTAACCACTAAGCCATCTCTCTAGCCCCAATAGAATAGTCTGGAATCCAAGCCAAGTGCTTCAGGCAGCTTTAGTTGGCATTACGTGGTGGGGTGGTGTGCACAGGGCACAGTGTCTTTGTTCAGAAACAAAGATGCAGTGAAGTTGTATAATGGGACAGGTTAGCTTTGCCATAAATGTGTTGGAGGGGCTGGAGAGATGGCCTAGTGGTTAAGAGCGCCGACCACTATTACAGAGGACCCGGGTTCGATCCCCAGCACCCACATGGCAGCCGAGAACCGTCTGAAACTCCAATTCCAGGAGAACTCCAGTTCCAGAGGAATCCGACACCCCCTTCTGACCTCCGCGGCATTGCACGACATGGGTGCACAAACCTGCATGCAGACAGTACATTGATACACATACAGAAATAAATAAAATTAAAAAAAATTTTTTTAATAAAACAAAAATGTGTTGGATTCATTTCATTTCTGATTTTGGATTAATTCTTGGTTATGGATTCACCCTTTCATTTAACAGGTCTTCACATCTAGTTAATGTACGTGACATAGAGAGTTGATCCCAGGCCCTTGTACGCACTGCAGCAGTGCTCTACCACTGAGCCTCACCCTTGCTTCTTTTTTTTTTTGAGACAGGCTCTCCTATAACCCAGGCTCACCTCGAACTCACTGTATAGCCACGGATGTCCTTGAACCTCCAATCCTCCTGCCTCTACCTCCCAAGTGCAGTAATTGCAGGTGTGTACCGCCTGGTTTACGCAGCGTGGGAGAGAACTGGAGGCTCTGCGCATGTGAGTAGCTGCTCTACCAACTGAGCTACCTCTCCAGGCCACGCTTAGTTTTCGTTTTTGTTTTGTTTTGTTTTTGAGCCAGTATCTCACTATGTAGATTGGACATACTTCAAACTTATGATCCTGCTGCCTTTGCCTTCGGGGCACTGGAATTGGGGGTGTGCACTGCCTTGCCCCACTGTCTGGAGATGTTTTTGATGGTCATGACTAGAAAGTACTCCTAGCAGGGTCATCTAGTAGAGAAAGGCCAGCCAAGCTGCCAAATACAGTACACTATACAGGCTGGGGGCAGCTGAGACAAGAGGGAGGTGTGGGACTTGTCTCAAGAAGCAGATGCCGGGCGTGGTGGCGCACGCCTTTAATCCTAGCACTTGGGAGGCAGAGGCAGGCGGATCTTTGTGAGTTCAAGGCCAGCCTGGT
>VZQC01002452.1:1243228-1256344 GCA_009823505.1 Rhizomys pruinosus
AACAACAACAACAACAGAAAGGACTGCATCAAAGAACTGACTGAAACAGTGAACTTCTGCTCAAAACAGTCAACTTCCTCATGGAGAATATTGAGAAAGACTGAGAAAGAGATGAAAAGCATGTTTGGCAGAATGCATGAGCTCTGGTGGGGTGGGGGGATAGGGTGGGGGACATGGGTCTAGATTTGTTAAAAAAAAATAAAAATAAATTTATGTGAAAAAAAAAAGTCCAATAGTGACTGATAATAAGACCTTTTCAAGGCAGACATGAGTTTGCCACAGGCTAGCCACCAAAAGTAAATAACAAATAAACTGAGAGAGAACAAAAAACAAAACAAAACAAAAAAAGCACAGACTGAAAGATGGAGCTACTGTCGCCCAGGAAGCACCCAGCAAAGTGGAAGGGAAGAGTGGGGGGGGGGCCCAGGGCTTGGGGGCTCCTCCACTTTCTTCCTCCACAATTTGCAGTCTCACAGTTTCTGTTTCACCATTTCCCCTGGGTTTCAGACTTCTTGTCATCATCTTCCTGTGTGGACTGACACACCGTAGGCTGCTAAAGTCAGGAGACACTTGGCTCTGTTGGATGCCATTGTCCTTACCCCATTGTCCCAGACAGTCCTTACTACTGTGAATGTCAAAGCCATCCTGATGCCTAAGGTCTCTGAAAGTCATCGAAGTTTGTTTCTCTTCTGTCTGAAATTTGGGAGGCTAGGATATGTCTTAAGATTAGGTTGTTCTAGGATCTCTCTAGAAAGTTAAAAAAAAAAAAAAAAGATTAGGTTGTTCATCTTAACAATGAACTCCCCAGTTCATTTTAGTATTTCACCTGCTGCACCTAGTATGTAATCCCAGGTACTCAGGAGGCCAAGGCAGGAGAATCATAAGTTCAAGTTTAGCCTAGGCTATAGAGCAAGTTCAAGGTTATCCTGGGGAACTTAGTGAGACCCTGGTTTAAAAGAAAGCCAGGCATGGTGGTACACGCCTTTTATCCCAGAACTTGGGAGGCAGAGGCAGGCATCTCTCTGTGAGTTCAAGGCCAGCCTGGTCTACAATAATGAGTTCCAGGCCAGCTGGAGCTACAGGGAGACCCTGTCTCAAAAAAGACCAAAAAAAGAAAAATAAAAAAGAGGGCTGGTGTTATAGCTCAGTGGTGGAGTGTTCACATGTGGGAGACCCTAGGTTCTGTCCCTAGTACAGCAAGAACAAAGCATTTCACTTATTTGATAATTAGTCAGAATGCTTATTATATGCTATATATCTTTTAAAATTCTGGGGAGGACCAGTGTGTAACAACACTTGCTGCCAATCCCTGATGACCCAACTTTGATTACCTGGGTCAGGTGGAAGGAGAGAACTGAATCCCAAATTTGTCTTCTCCCCTCCGCTGTGCACAGGTGCACATCCACACACATCCACACATACATGTGCATGCAAAATAAACACAAATGTAATAAAATATTTTAAGTTCTGGAGATGTGGTAGTGAAGAAACACGCTAGGGCCTGGACGGTTCAGCAGTTCAGAGCGCTGGCTGCTCCTACAGAGGACCCAGGTTCAGTTCCCAGCATCCACTGGTGACTAACAACTGTCCATAACTCTAGTTCCAGGGAATCAGATGACCTCTTCTGACTTTCTCAGGCATTGCAAACACAGACACACCTACATAGATGCAACATAAAACACTCATACATATAAAAATAAATAAAAAGAAGACACATAAACCCCTCTGCCCTGGTGGGTTTTACAACTATGTATGTGTTCATTTTCTGTCACTATAACAAATACCCAAGGCAATCAACTTATAAAAAGGGAAGAGTTATTTGGGCTCCCTGTTTTAGAGGTTTTGTTGCTTTGGGCTTCAGGGAGGTAGCATATCATGGCAGAAACCTGTGGTGGGACAGATTCAGTCACAACATAGCAAGGAAGCAAAAGACTGAGAGGGCAGCATTGGGGTCCTACGTCTCCTTCAAGGGCATGCCCCAATTACCCCGAAGACTCCTGATGGGCTAAAGCACTTCTCTGTAATGCAACACGGGGGTTAAGCTTGAAATGCATGGACATTTGGAGAATACTTGGATACAAATCATGTGTGTGTATATGTGTGTATGTGTGTGTGTGATAGAGTGTGTGTGTGATAGAGAGATAACAAACACATTTTTTATCACTAGCTTTGCTTTCTTTTGATTCATTTTATCCAGAAATTTAGGTTTACTTTTTCTCTCATACCGTGCCTTCTTCATGTTTTATCTTACGAGCCTGGTGTTGTTCCTGCTTCCATTTATCTTCTCGTTAATTTGCCTCACTTACCACGTAGGGTCCTCTTGTCTATCTCCCACCTAGTAATCCAGTTTCCTGTGAGCCCATTCACTCTGGCTCACTGGCAGGGCCAGTCTAACATGATGCAGCACCCTTTTTCCCCCTGTCCTTGTGTCCTTGTCTAATCTTTGTGAACCTATTCAGGAGCGCAATGGCGCACTCTCAGATCTTACATTTCATGGGAGAGATCGTCTCAGAGAATAGGACTATCAAGACCATTTCACCACTTTCTCCTTTTACTTTGGAGCTCCAGGCTTTCCCATAGAAATCAGATACATTTTCTTCCTCATATTCAGACTTTTCTCTAATTCATGTGGAAATCCAACAAGACAAGTGGGTGGTTTGGGATTTTTATACCCATTCCACTGTAGCCTTCTCAACCTCGGTGTCCCAGAAGCCAGACTCCTAACCGACTAAGCTGAGCAGACATCTCTTTCAGAGTTTCCAATTTAGACACCCTTGTTAACCTGTAGCATGGCTCTGTACAGACAAAGTGAGCCAGTCAGATTCTTTGCTTCTTCCCTTACTTTAGAAGCTTCTATTTTAATTTTTTAATTACCTACTTTAAAGTATTTATTATTTATTTAGCGTATGAGTGTTTTGCCTGCATGTAAGTAAGTGCACCTGTGTTATGCAATGATCATGGAGGGCCAGAAGAGAGAATCTGAGCCCCTGGAATTGGAGTTATGGAATGTTATTAGCCGCCATGTAGAAGCTAGGAACTGAACCCAGGTGCTCTGCAAGAGAAGTCAGTGCTCTTCACCACTGAGCTACCTCTCCAGCCCCTAGCTTTTTAAAAAAACTTTTAAAATATTTTTATTAAACAGTAAAACCCAGGCACACATATTAGCCTAGGTCTGTGTAGGGTCAAGGCCATCAGTATCATTGTCTCTACCTTCAATACTTGTCTTTCTGGAAGGTCTTCCGGGGCAGTAGCAATCACAGGGATGTCACCTCCTGTGACAATGCCTTCTTCTGGAGTCTGTCCTCAGGCTGAGGGGCTTTTCTTGGGAGAAGGGGATGATTCTTCTCAGGTATATGTTCATGACAGCTTGCTTGATTTATTTCTCATCATCAGAAATTTGATTTGAGCATTGGATGACTATGGGCATTCCTGTTAATGAAAACACTTTAGTTGTGGGAGGCTGTTTTCTAACTTTTTCTTTGTGTGTGTGTGTGTGTGTGTGTGTGTGTGTGTGTGTGTATGTGCACATACATGTGTGTGTGTGCGCAGGTGAAGGCCAGAGAACAACATTGGGTGGTGTTATTTTTGTTTGTTTGTTTGAGACCATGTCTCTCACTAGCCTAGAACTTGATAAGCAGACTACGCTGCCTGGCCAGAGAGCACAGGGATCCACCTTTTTCTGCCACTATGCTCAGTATTTTCAGTATAGGCTCTGGGGATTGAATACTGGTCCGCATGCTTGCAACGTAAGTACTTTACTGACTGAGTCAACTCCCATTCCCTGTTTTCCAAAAAGTTTGTTGTTGTTTTGTTTTGAGGCAGGGTCACACTGGGCAGCCCTGGCTGTCCTGAAACCCCCTATGTAGACCAGGTTGTCCTCAAATTAACAGAGATCTGCCTGCCTCTGTCTCCCAGTTGCTGAGATCAAAGGAATGTACCACCATGGTAATTTTTTTATTTATTATTTTTTATGTGTATGAGTGTACTGTCTGCATGTAGTTTGGTGCACCGTGTCGTGCAATGCCGCGGAGGTCAGAAGAGGGTCTCAGATTCCCCTGGAACTGGAGTTCTCCTGGAACTGGAGTTACAGACGGTTCTTAGCCGCCATGTAGGTGCTGGGGATCGAACCTGGGTCCTCTGCAAGAGCAGTTGGTGTTCTTAACCGCTAGGCTATCTCTCCAGCCCCCCCCTTTTTTTGGTCTTTTTAAGACAGGGTCTCCCTGTAGTCCCAGTTGTCCTGGAACTCACTCTATAGACCAGGCTGGCCTTGAACTCACAAAGATCTGCCTGCCTCTGCCTCCTAAGTGCTAGGATTAAAGGCATGAGCCACCACGCCAGGCTCCTCTTCCTCTTTTATTCTTGCCTCTTGTTTAGTCATGCGTTTACTGGGCTCCATTATAATCATATATTATAATTGTTTGGGATTGCCATTGTGGCCTATTGCTGGCTAAAATGTGCTGTCTGATTTGAATTCTTTTTGAGAACCGTCTCTCAGGTTACTCCTGGGCTCTGTTGTTCACAAGTTTATGCAAGAATTGTGGTTGATGCCATTCATGGTCGGCAGCAGGGGATGTGCATCTTCTGCTCCCCAAACCATGGATCACTCCTTTATGAACTGGGAATTCTCTACTTTATGAACCCTGCCTACCCATTGGAGAAGCTAGAAAATTCCCATTTCTCTGCCAGATGGAGAGAAATGCCATATATTATATATGGTTATTGGTATAAGATATATATTATCATATATAATATTATATATTATAATATATTCAGATGCCAAAAACCAGATTTCACCTGCATTGAGGCTAGGTGGCACTAAGTTCTCTGTGGTGGGGATGATGGAAGATTCATCTGTTTCCTAGAGGCAGAAGGCTACCCCACAGAGTATCTATCTGTGTAGTGCCCAGCAGGGTAAAACATCTGCAGGTGGATGGCCTCTAAGCCTGGCTCTTGGATGCTTTTGAGATTTTGTGTGGCATCTAATATTCTCTAATAAAGTCCTCTTGAGCTGGGCGTGGTGGGCGCACGCCCTTTATCTAGCACTTGGGAGGTAGAGGCAGGTGGATCTTGTGAGTTCAAGGCCAGCCTGGGTCTACAAAGTAAGTTCCAGGACAGCTGGGGCTTACAGGGAGACCCTGTCTCGAAAAGACACAAAAAAAAAAAAAAAAAAAAAAATAAAGTCCTCTTGAACTTGAGCCAGCTAGCTAGTGAGGAGTCTGTTGCTTATAGCCAAGGGCTCTTACCGGTACACAAGAAAAAGGCAGTAATCACGTTAAGATGATTTCCCACAGAGCTCAGTGTCAGCAGGAGGTTTACATGCAGTGAAGAGAGAATGTCAGGCGGGGGTGACACAGTCAAGGAAGCCTCTCTGAGGAAAGACTTGACATATGACAAGGAGCCAGCCATGGAAAGGTTGAGGAGTCTGCTGGGTAAAGAGACAGAGAAGTGATCTCGGGGTACTGGGGTAGAGGGAGGGCTGTTGTGTTTGGGTTCAGCGGAGGTGGATAAAGAAGAACATGAGACTGAAGTGTGGAGGAGCCAATCTGCTAGGCCTTGAAGATCATGGCCAGAAGTGCTCAGAGGGGTATGTGCGCATGTATGCATGTATGCATGTGTGTATGATGTGTGCTGAGGCAGTGTCTCATTATATAGGCCGATGGCCTGAAGCTCACTATAGAGACCACATTGGCTTCAGACCCTGGGCTGCTCTGTTGGCTTCAAATGCTCTGCTAGCTGAAGATGGCTTTGAACCCGTTTTGTTTGTTTGTTTGTTCTTTTTGAGACAGGGTCTCCTTGTAGCTCCAGCTGTTCTAGAACTCACTATATAGACCAGGTTGGCCTTAAACTCATACAGATCCGCCTGCCTCTTCCTCCCAAGTGCTAGGATGAAAGACGTGCAACACCACAGCCAGCAACCTTGAACTCTTGATCCTCTGTTTCCACCCTGCAAGTGCTGAGATTGGAGGTATGTGCCACCCCACTTAAAAAAAAAAAAAAAAAGTCTTGCTGTGTAGTTCTGGGCTGAGCTCTCAATGCCCCCACCTCAGTCTCCAGAGTGGGGGACGCCAGTAGCCTCACCATGCTCAGTTTCCAGTCCACGATTTGACTATAATTTATGAAAGACGCTTGTTTTGTTTTTATAGTTTGGCTGTTAGTCCCAACTGGCCTGGAATTTACTGTGTAAACCAGCCTGGCCTCAATCTCACAGACCTGCCTCTTTTTCTGGAGTGCTTGGATTAACAGTATGTGCCCTACTTTGAGATGAGATTAAAAAAAAAAAAATTCAGCACTTGGGAGGCAGAGGCAGGCAGATCTTTGTGAGTTCAAGGCCAGCCTGGTCTACAGAGCGAATTCCAGGACAGCTGGGGCTACAGGGAGACCCTGTCTCAAAAAGACAAAAAAAAAAAAAAATCAAGCCGGGCTTAATGGTGCAAGCCTGTGATCCCAGCAGTAGAGACAGGCAGATCTCTGTAAATTCAAGGCCAGGCTGGTCTACATAGTGAGTTCCAGACAGCTGGGGCTACAGGGAGACCAAAAACATCAAAAAAGGGGCTGGCGAGATTGCTCAGCAGTTAAGAGCACTGACTGTTCTTGCAGAGGACCTGGGTTTGACTCCCAGCACCCACATGGCAGCTAAAAACCATCTTTAGTGCCGGGGCGTGGTGGCGCATGCCTTAAAAAAAAAAAAAAAGAAGACCCTGAGTCAGAACTTTCCAGATAAGCAGCATCAAAATCCTGACTGATAAGCATATGAGATCATGTTTGTTATTTTTAGTCATTAAGTTTGAGTAACTTGCTTCCTCATCCCTTATTCATAGTTGGTGTGGGATCTCGTTGGTGAGTGGCCACTTCAGATGTTGGCTGTTTTGACCATCATCCCTCGTAGGGGTTAGGGTGGAGCAGAGACAAGGCTGGGGGTGAGAAAGGTGGACGGTGGCGAAAACCGAACCATCATCAGTGTCACTGGGAGGAAGGCAGCAAGGACGTGCAGCTCGGTTTGCCATGGTGAACGCCCTCAGCACGCAGGTTTTCTCCGTCCTCACTTGTAAACGCTCTGTAACTTGGGATGGTATAGGAGCTGCCGTCTGGAATGATTCCAGACCTGATGCTGGAGGCTGTGGGCCTGTTCCCTGTCCTGGCCTGGGCACAGGGACCTTCTCTGCATCGATGGTATCTGCCCCATGGCTACACCACGCCCCACATCAGCATCCGGCCTGGGGGGCACTGGGCTGGAAGCCTTCCTCTGCTTCTCCCATTGGGATGTCTGGATTGCATGGACTCTTCATTATGCTGCCTGTACCTGACATCTGGTTTGGGTCGATGTCAAGGGTGTTTGACTAGAAGGGGCCAGCATTTCAGCTCACTCTAGCAACTTCCTGAAAGCAGATATTGAACATTTTTCCATTATTATAAAATCATTTTCTTTTTGTCCTGTTCTACATAGTGAATTCCAGGCTAGCTGGGGCTACAGAGAGACCCTGTCTCAAAAAGACCAAAAAATAGGGGCTAGAGAGATGGCCTAGCGGTTAAGAGCGCCGACCGCTCTTGCAGAGGACCCGGGTTCGATCCCCAGCACCCACATGGCGGCTGAGAACCGTCTGAAACTCCAACTCCAGGAGAACTCCAGCTCCAGGGGAATCCGACGCCCACTTCTGACCTCCGCGGCATTGCACGACACGGGTGCACAGACTTGCATGCAGACAATACATTCGTACACATACAGAAATAAATAAAAAATTAATAAAAAAAAAAGACCAAAAAATATTATTTTTTACCATTCATTACGCAAGAATTAAATATCAGAGTATTTTTTTAAAAGCCCACAAACAATTCAAAAGTGGGCTGTTGAGTTGGTAGAGTGTTTGCCTAGTGTAAATGAAGCCCCGGGTTGCATCCCCTTCACTGCAGAAACTAGGCATGGTAGTCCTCGCCTATAGTCTCAGCACTTAGGAGGTGGAAGAAAGAAGATAGGAAGTTCAAGGTCATCCTCAGCTATCTTGTGAGTTCCAGGCCAGCTTTGGTTACAGGAACAGCTGTGCGAAAACAAAATGAAAGAGGGAGCTGTCGGGTGGCTCAGCAGGTAAAAGTGCTCGCGGTGCAAGCCTGCACAGGACCACCTGAGTTTAGTTCCTGAACCATGTAAAGAAGCTGGATGCGGTGACACACATTTGTAATCAGAACAGCTCGGAAGCTCACTGGCTGGCCAGCCTGGAGGCTGCAGCACAGCAGAAACAATAAGACCCTGCTTCAAAAAGAAAGTGGAAGGGGCAGTGCTGCCACGTGGCTCGGCTAAGTTGAAAAGCGTAAGTTACGTTCCCTTTTCTTCTTTCCTATCTCTTTTGTACCCCCCAACCCCCGCCTCTACCATGTGGTGGCTCATAAGTGACAAGGTTTTCTCTGTTCCTTTTCCATGTTCCTCCTTGCGACAGCTGCTGAGATTTATAGCTTGCCTGCTTTGGGGCTTTTCTTCTAAATTCTAATAAAATCATCCTTGAAACCAAACCAAACCAAACCAAGGGGGAAACGCTCTCCTCTGCAGTCTACAACGCCCTGCTGCACGCGCCCCGCCCCCAATAATAATAATAATAATAATAATAATATCCCCCCCACAAACACTTCCTCCTCACTCTGGTTACTTTGATGACTGCCAACTCCCTTTGACACTGAAATTCCTTTCCAAGGGTCGCCGAGTCTGGATTTCCAAAGATGAATCTTTAGAAGTCCATCTATCTGTATGTTTCCACATTAGCAGGTTCTCCCAAAGGCCCTTCCGTTGACTCGCTGCGAGGAGCGCGGCCCACGGCACACAGGGGCATTCCTTCTCTCTCGGTGCTAGATATCATCCATGCTTTAAATGCATATTTCTTCAATCCCTTGTGAGTATAAATGCCCTTTGTCAATGGCTGGCCATTTGAATTCCTTCCCTTCTCAGATGCCTGGTTCTTACCACTGGACCACTTCTGACAGATTGGGCTATAAGGCTTTCTCCTCTGCTGTGAAGCCTCTGTGTTTTAGCGGGGTCACGTGTGCTGCCCGCACTGTCTGCCATTTGCTCTTTATGGGCGCTGTGGTCTCCAGCAGCATGGACTTTCTGTTTCTTTTTTTTTCTTTTTTATTTATTTATTTATTTTTATTTATTTCTGTATGTGTATGAATGTACTGTCTGCATGCAGGTCTGTGCACCCATGTTGTGCAATGCTGCGGAGGTCAGAAGAGGGTCTCGGATTCCCCTGGAACTGGAGTTCTCCTGGAATTGGAGTTACAGACGGTTCTCGGCGCCATGTGGGTGCTGGGGATTGAACCCGGGTCCTCTGTAAGAGTGGTCAGTGCTCTTAACCGCTAGGCCATCTCTCCAGCCCGGACTTTGTTTCTATGAGGGTGCCTTAGGGTTTCTAAAGATTTTGCTTAGAGAGGTTGTCTCGATTTCAAGCATATAAAATATTTTATCATGCTTTCTTCCAGGACCTCAGTGATTTCTGTTGACAGTGGGAACCAAACTCTTTTCCAGAAAGTCTTTGTCCTGATTTTCAGTCCACCTGTGGTGTAAGTCTTTCAAAGCAGAAGCAGTCTTTCAAATCTTTGTCAATGATGAGCAACAAGTCTTTCAATGTTATTTAAATTAGTATGTATTTATGGAGATACAATCTTCTTCCCCTGCCCCCTCTCCCCCATATGTGTGTGTGTCTGTGTGTGTCTGTGTGTGTGTGTTGGTGTGCATATGGAGGCCTGAGGTAAATATCAGATGTCTTCCTCAATCCCTGTCCACCTGGGATTTTTTGTTGTTGTTTAAGGTGGAAAGGGGCCTTTTCTTTCCCAGGGGAATCCTTTATTTGACCACTGAAGTGTGGACTTAAGGTGTTAAATAAGATTTAGACTTAGGTGGGTGCGATGCAGAGGGGTCCGGGCAGAGGCAGGAAGCCAGGTGCATCTCAGGGGACCCGAGGCTGGGCACCTGTGGCAGGGTCTTCCTGGTGGTTCGGGTGGTCGTAGCTGTTCGGTCTACCACCTGGCTCTCGCATGCTCTCTCTTTTACCTCTGTACTAGGCAGCTCGTCTGTTTCAGCTGGGCAGGGCTGGCAGAGTAGCAAGAGCTGTGCAGCCTGTGAGTCATCTTCTGCCAGTCAGCCTCCCCTGTCCAAGTCCATGCTGCGTGGTGAGGCCTCCTCCATCCCATGACCTGGGCTGACACGGGTCTCCACCTTATTTTTTCATATAAGACCTCTCATTGAACCTGGAGCGCTCTGATTTGGCTCTCAGCAGCAAGCACCAGGGATCTTTTCTCCACCTCCCCAGTACTGGGATTATGGATGGGCAGAGCCACGTGGCTTTTATGTGGATGTTGGAGACTGAATTTAGGTGCTTAGTAAGCACTTCACCAACTCAACCACCTCCGCAACTCCAAAATCTTCTCAAATGGTTACATTACAAGTATTTCTTATGCTTTGAATGGCTAGTCAGATCCTTGTCCTGGGTTTTCTGTTGGTCATTTGGCTTGATCTTACTGTGTATGAAAGAAATGAGCCCTGGCTACGGTAACTCACTTGAGTGGTACACACCCCTCCTACACATGCACACTCATGCCCTTACCTCCCCACTGTCTGCTAGCAGCATGGGCTGCCAGCTGTTCGGTGCAGAGCCCTGGTTATATCTGTCTTGTCACCCTATGGCTGCCACAGCCACTCCTACTTCCTGTCCTGGCTTTCAATGGACTGAGAAGTCCCCAAGGCCAGGCCCATTTTACACATGCTCCTCCTCTGCGCACACTGAGGGTTGGATTGTTTGCCTCCAGTGTAATTACATGTATTTGCCTTTCACTTCATGGGAGCCTTTATTCTTAATAATGGGGACATCCCAAAGCAGTTTCAGCCTTTGTAGATTTTTTTTTTTAGACAGAGTCTCCCTGTAGCACCTGGCCTGGAACTACGTAGACCAGGCTATCCTTGAACTCACAGAGATCCACCTGCCTCTGCCTCCTGAGTGCTGGAATTAAAGGCGTGTGCCACCATGCCTAGCCTTCGTAGATTTTAAAAAAAATTTTTTTTTATTATTTATTTATTTATTTATTTATTTATTTATTTATTTATTTATTTATTTTTGTATGTGTATGAATGTACTGTCTGCATGCAGGTCTGTGCACCCGTGTCGTGCAATGCCGCGGAGGTCAGAAGAGGGTCTCGGATTCCCCTGGAACTGGAGTTCTCCTGGAATTGGAGTTACAGACGGTTCTTAGCCGCCATGTGGGTGCTGGGGATCGAACCCGGGTCCTCTGCAAGAGCGTCGGTGCTCTTAACCGCTAGGCTATCTCTCCAGCCCTCTTCGTAGATTTTTTTTAAACAGGTCTTTTTCACTCATGTGTATGGATTTAGGTTGAGATGGGAATCTTGGAACAAGTACTCAGGTTGCCATCTTGATTTTACATCTCCATCGTAATTTTTATTTAGTTATAGAACTTATTTCTCTTATTTCTTGTGAAGATTTTGTTCTGTTTTGTTGTTTGGGGTTTTTGAGACAGTATGTAATCCAGGCTGGCCTGGAACTCTTTTCGTGTGTATGTGACGTGTGGTGTCGTGTATGTAAGTGCTCATGTGGTTGTGTGCGAGTGCGCGTGTATGCTCACAGGGGGTGGAGCCAGAGTTCAATATCTGGTATCTTCTTCAACAGCTCTCCACCTTAGGTTTTGAGACAGGGTCTCTCACTCAACCCAGAGCTCAATATCTCAGCTTGTCTGACTGGGCAATGAGCTCTGGGTATCTGCCTGTCTATGCTCTCACCATCTTTGGGGTCACAGACATGCCTACCGTACCCCGTAGTTACATGGATACATGATACATGAACACAGGTCCTTATGCTTATTTGGCCAGGACTGTACTGACTGAGCCATCTCCCAGGCCCTGGCCTGGACCTCTCTCTGAGCTTCCTGACTGGCTGGGATTACAGGTGTGTAGAGCCACCCCCCCACCTTCTTCTGGTTTTTAATTCAACCTTCTCCGAACTGTCAAGTCTAGAATCATCTGCAGATGATGCTCTTTCTCAGGCATCTGAGTTTTTTAACACGCTTTTGTTTCTGAGTTACACTTTAAAAAAAATATTTTAATTATTTTTATTTTATGTGTATGAATGTATTGCCTGCATGTATGTAAATACACCTGCAGCATGCAATGCCCACAGAAGTCAAAAGAGGGCATCAGATCCCCTGGAACTGGAGTTACTGATGGTTGTTAACTGCCATGTGGATGTTGGGAATTGAACCTGGGTCCTCTGCAAGAGCTGCAGTGCTCTGAACCACTGAGCCATCTCTCCATCCCCTTGAGTTACATCTTATCCATGCAAATGAGATGATCAGGAAAACATTTTTGTTTTTTAATTAAAAGGCAAAAACTGGGGCTTGAGAGATGGCCTAGAAGTTAAGAGCACTGACTGCTCTTGCAGAGGACCCGGGTTGGATCCCTAGCACCCACATGGTGGCCAAGAACCGTCTGTAACTCCAATTCCAGGAGAACTCCAGTTCCAGGGGAATCCGACAACCTCTTCTGACCTCTGAGGCGTTGCACGACATGGGTGCACAAACCTCCATGCAGATAGTACATTCATACACATAAAAAATAAATAAAAATAAATAAATCATTTAAAAGGTAAAAACTAGCCGGGCGTGGTGGCTCATGCCTTTAATCCCAGCACTTGGGAGGCAGAGGCAGGTGGATCTCTGTGAGTTCAAGGCCAGCCTGGTCTGCATAGCGAGTTCCAGAACAGCTAGGGGCTACAGGAGGACTCTGTGTCAAAAAGACAAAAAAATAATAATAATAATAAAAGGTAAAAAGTGACTTCTAGCTGAAGTAGGCTGCAAGTCTTAAAATGGTCAGTACAGAGCTGTAGGAGGTCAGCTGGACAGAGCTGTAGGAGATCAGCTGGACAGAGCTGTAGGAGGTCAGCTGGACAGAGCTGTAGGAGATCAGCTGGACAGAGCTGTAGGAGGTCAGCTGGACAGAGCTGTAGGAGGTCAGCTGGACAGAGCTGTAGGAGGTCAGCTGGACAGAGCTGTAGGAGGTCAGCTGGACAGAGCTGTAGGAGGTCAGCTGGACAGAGCTGTAGGAGGTCAGCTGGACAGAGCTGTAGGAGG
>VZQC01002452.1:1257199-1276149 GCA_009823505.1 Rhizomys pruinosus
TTTTGTCTTTTCGAGACAGGGTCTCCCTGTAGTCCCAGCTGTCCTGGAACTCACTCTGTAGACCAGGCTGGCCTTGAACTCACAAAGATCCGCCTGCCTCTGCTTCCCAAGTGCTAGGGTTAAAGGCGTGCACCACCACACCCGGCTTGGCATTTTAAAGACATTGGGGAGTCCTTCGAATGTGAAGGCAGAGGTCTTCACTGTGAGCAGGCACCCCAACCATGCATAAGTACCCCTTTGTGGACTCTTCCTCAGCACATTGCAGGACAGTGTTTGTTGGGCCTTGCCCTAAGGGATGCTGGTTCTCAGGCCCCTGGGTAGGAAGTGATGGAAAGCAGTGACTGGGATGGAGTCGTAGGGGAAGTTCCCCAGCGCCAGCCCAAGGAGCTTCTAGAAGCAGAAGCAGCCAGAAGTGACCCATTTTGCCAGCTCCCTCTGTCCGGCCTAATCCCAAAGGAAGAGCTGACTGTTGGGGAAATCTAGGAAGCAAGCCAGCCACCCAGGCCAGGGAGAGGCAGAACTGTGGACCACAGCCTCCAACACGCTTGGTCCTTGAAGTGATGTGCTGGTCTGCGAGCTGAGAGGAAGGTCAGGAGAGAACATACACGGGAGGAACTCCCCAACAGCACCTCCCAGAACCTTCTTTCACTGCCATTAATCTAGTTCGATTTCAGTAACTTCCAGACTCTGTATCTCTCCAACTAATGCTAAAGACTCGTGGGAGAGCGCATCTGATGGGTCTGCGTGGATACGGGTGGCATCATGAAACTCCAGGGCCCTGTTCTGGGAAGGGAAGGGCCAAGCGGCCTCCAGTTTGCATGGCTCCACCCTAGAACCAATAAAAGACCCCTAGAGGCTTGCAAAGATTTTGGAGGAAAGCAAAGCCCCCCTCTAGAAAGCAGTTGAGGAGGATTCTGGTCTTCAAAGGCTTAGCACAAGTAAAAAGCAAGCGTTATCTAAGGTTAGTCTGCAGGCTCCTGAACTGGCATGGTAGTGCCTGGACAAGATGGTATGTAGCTGTTGCCTCCCAGCAAACAGCTCTGAAGAGGGCATGGAGTGCCCACAAGACCCTTCTGAGTAGTCTGGCAATAAGAGTACATTTAATACAAAAAGCCAGGTGTGATGGCACATGCCTATAATCCCAGAGCCTGGGAAGAAGAGGCAGGAAGATCAGGAGTTCAAAGAGGTCCTGGGAGGCTGGCATGAGCTACAAGAGATCCTGTCTCAACACTACAGCCACAGTGCCAACAAAACTCAAATCAAAATAACCACAGCAAAAACTAAAAGCTAACATTTAGGAAGTGCATCCTGGGGGCAGGCACGATAGCATGAGATGGCCACTGTGCACCCATTTTATAGGTAAAGTTCCTGAGGCACAGCACAGCCACTGACTTGCCTCGTCTTCACAGCAAGGGTAGAGACCAGGTCTCTGTCACTTCTGAGCCTGTGAGCTCAGCCCCTGAGCAATGTTGCCTCTAAGTCTGTTCCTGCACAGAGCCTCCGAGTCTGCCTACTGTCCTGGCCCTGTTATTTGGGGCGTCTCCTCTCACTCTCAGAAGAGTCTTGTTTGGACCATGCATTTTAAGACTCGGCAGGGCCTAGATTATCACAGCAAGATGCTAGTGAGAAGCGGGTGAAACCTAGGTGACCACTGCCCTCTGTGTCTGGGCGTTTTAGTCATCAGCTCCCGTCCAGGGATTCTGGCCTCTCGTATTCACTCCCTGGGCCCTCATACCATGACGGTGAGGTTGGCTCACTGTCTGGCCTCACTAGGAGCTTTGCAGGACTCGCACCACTCAAGGCTCTTTATATTTGGATGAGAACTCAGTCTTCCTGTACCACTTCCCATAGGTAGTCTGTCCTCATCCGTGGAGTCACTTCAGGTAATCTGTTTACAAAAATATGAAATGGAAAGTTCCAGAAATAAACAAGTCATAATTTATTCTTTTTTCTCTCTTTTTCTTTTTCTTTTCTTTTCTTTTTTTGGTCTTTTTGAGACAGGGTCTCCCTGTAGCCCAGCTGTCCTGGAACTCACTCTGTAGACCAGGCTGGCCTTGAACTCACAAAGATTCTCCTGCCTCTGCCTCCGAGTGTTAGGATTAAAGGAGTCCTTTTTTTTTCTTTTGAGATAGGGTTTTATTATGTTGCCCAGGTTGGTCCTAAACTCCTGGGCTTAAGCGATCCTCCTGGCTCAGCCTCCCAAATAGCTGGGACCTGCAGTAGCTGCCACCATGCCCCATTACGAATCCCAAGTCATTTTGATTATAGAATATGGTTATAAGTGCCCTGCTCCATTATGTTACTAATTTTTTTTTTTTTTTTTTTTTGAGACAGGGTCTCCCTGTAGCCCCAGCTGGCCTGGAACTCACTCTGCAGACCAGGCTGGCCTTGAACTCACAGAGATCCACCTGCCTCTGCCTCCAGAGTGCTAGGTTAAAGGCCAGCTCGAAGGCCAGCACCAAAGCTGGGCGTGGTGGCGCACGCCTTTAATCCTAGCACTTGGGAGGCAGAGGCAGGGATCTCTGTGAGTTCAAGGCCAGCCTGGTCTGCAGAGTGAGTTCCAGGCCAGCTGGGGCTACAGGGAGACCCTGTCTCGAAAAGACCAAAAAAAAAAAAAAAAAGTCCTGCGCCACCACGCCCAGCTTAAAGACAGTTCTTATTTTTTTAATTTTTTAATTAATTTTATTTATTTCTGTATGTGTATGAATGCACTGTCTGCATGCAAGTCTGTGCACCGTGTCGTGCAATGCCGCGGAGGTCAGAAGAGGGTGTCGGATTCCCCTGGAACTGGAGTTCTCCTGGAACTGGAGTTTCAGACGGTTCTCGGCCGCCATGTGGGTGCTGGGGATTGAACCCGGGTCCTCTGCAAGAGCGGTCGGTGCTCCTAACCGCTAGGCCATCCCTCCAGCCCCTAAAGACAGTTCTTAGCTGTCATGTGGGTGCTGGGAATCAAACCTGGGTCCTCTGCAAGAGCAGTCAGTGCTCTTAACCGCTGAGCCATCTCTCCAGCCCCCTATGTTACTACTATTAATCTCCTCTAGTTTATACATTAAGCTTTCTCATAGTTGGTACATTTAGGCCTCAGTCCTATCTGAGCTTCAGGCAGTTGCAGAACATCAAGTTGTCCCCGGTAGAAAGAAAAGATTTCTGCACTACTGTGATGCCTGGTAGGGACCATGTAGTAATGTCCAGTCCAGGGCAGCAATATTCTGAGTAGTTTTCTCCAGTAGTTCAAATCTATACTGACTCCTGGAAGCAGAGACCCTGGGCTCTCCGCTCAGACTAGGCTGCCTGGGACAGGAGGCAGGTGGAGGGGATAACAAAAATGACCCTGTGTGCTAGTGAGTTGGGTACTGAGGACTCAGAATTGAATCAGCCACAGTCCCGCGGACAGGTGTAATGGCATATGACTTTGATCCCAGCACCCAGGAGGCTGAGGCAGAGGCAGGTGAATGTCTATCAGTTTGAGGCAAGTCTGGTCTACTTAGCAAGTTATAGGCCAGCCTCAGCTACTTATTGAGACCCTGCCTGAACCTGTCCCAAACAAAACAAAACCCAACCAACTGACCAAACAACCAACCAAAACAAACCAAAACAAAATCTTATAGAATTTGTTGAAGACTCTCTTTAGCAAAATAAGCTTTTCAGTTAAGAAACTAAAGCTTGAGCTATATGCCAAAAAAGAAAAGGAGGAAGAGGAGGAGGAGGAAGAAGAGAAAGAGAAAGAAAAGAAAGTCATGATAACAAAATACAACTCAAACTCCAAGAGAAAACAGAAAAAGTTTAGTTTTTCAGTCAATTATTTGCTTCAGAAAGTCTGCATAACAAATAGTTCCATAATTCAGTGGCTTATTGTTGTGTTTCTGACTTGTGTGTCTGTAGATGCCCTGGGACAGCCTTGGTAATGCCATCTACCCCCACTGCAGGGGGTATGCAGCGTGCGCTCCTGTGGCTGTGACCAGCACAGCCCTTCTTGGAAAGAATCCTTGATGACAAAGCCTTAAGAGGAATGAAAATAATTGAGGAATGGGAAGCCTGTTCTGAAAGGACGGGCTGGAGCAAGGAATCCATACCCGGAACTGGGGCTGGACAATGGTGGGAATGAAGGTTACCGGACAGGATGTTAACAGCATAAGCCCTGACAATGCGAAACCATGAACTCATAAAATGTGGGAGGGGAAGGAGCTAGGAAGTGGCAGTGATCTCACTTCCTTACCCTAAACCCCAGGTTGCCGGGAGATGCCATCTGCAGTCCCAACCTGTGCACAGAACCAATCCAGCCACTTGGTAGTTTTTCTTTAGAAAAGTACTTTAGAAACATAAGAAATAGTGTGATTTTGTGGCTTGGCAACGTTCTCGGTTACATTTAGATTTCCTTTGTTCTGTTAAATATAAATACCTTTTCTCAAAAGGATGTTAATGTAGGAGCCCATTTTCCTGTCTACCCGTCCTTTTGTCTGACTATCTGAGGTATGGATGTCTGGGTGTCCTCCATAATAATTTCTGGGGTGCTGTGTTTCCTGACCACTTGAAAACCTTGCTTTTGATACTGTTTATTGCTATTTGCATTTAAAAATTTTTTTTGATCTTTTCGAGACAGGGTCTCTCTGTAGCCCCAGCTGTCCTGGAAATCGCTCTGTAGACCAGGCTGGCCTTGAACTCACAAAAATCCACCTGCCTCTGCCTCCCAAGTGCTAGGATTAAAGGTGTGCGCCACCATGCCCAGCAACTATTTGCATTTGTTATAATAAACATGCACTATTTTTTAAAAAGCAAGACTTCTTCTTCCTCACAGTGCTGGGAATCGAATCCAGGGTCTCACTGTCAGGCAAGTGCTTACTACTGCGCTCCATCCAAAGGGCAATAAAACAAAACTTATTATTATTATTATGGCCTTTTTTGAGACAGGGTCTCCCTGTAGTCACAGCTGGCCTAGAACTTGCTATGTAGACCAAACTGGTTTCAATCTCACAAAGATCCTCCTGCCTCTGCCTCCCAAGTGTAGACACCATGCAGGCTAAAAATATTTTTTTACTTCATGTGTATGTGTGAGTGTCCAGGTGAATGTACGTGCATGAGAGGTTAGAAGAGGGCATTGGATCCTCTGAAACTGGAGTTAGCGATGGTTGTAATCTGCCATCTAGATGCTGGGAACAAAACCCAGGTCCTCTGTAAGAACAGTGGGTACCCTTAACCTCTGAGCCCTCTCTCCAGCCCCTCAGGAAAGTCTTAAATGTTTGGGGTTTTTGTACATTAAAATTTTATTTTTATTTTGTGTGTATGTTTTGCCTGTATGTATAACTGCACTGTGTGCATGCAGTGCCTGCGAAGGCACTGGATTCCCTGGAGCTGGAGTTACAGATGGTTGTCAACTGCCACGTGGCCACCAAATCAGCATCTTTTGGTAGAGCAGCAAGTGCTCTTAACTGCTGAGCCATCTCTATAGCCCCCATTTTTTAACTCTGTGTGTGTGTGTGTGTTGTGTGTGTGTGTGTGTGTGTGTGTCCACATGATGGAAGGTTCTTTCCTGAGGTAGTGAGTCTTGCTCAGAATGCAAACTCTACCTGCTGAGCTAGCTCTACAGCCCCCATTTTTTAACTGTGTGTGTGTGTGTGTGTGTGTGTGTGTGTTGTGTGTGTGTGTGCGCGTATACCACATGGTGGAAGGTTTTTTCCTGAGGTAGTGAGTCTTGCTCAGAATGCACTCTACCTGCTGAGCCATCTTGCTGGCCCAGTAAAGCTTTCAAAAAATCAAGACACGCCGTGGTGGCACACGCCTTTAATCCTAGCACTTGGGAGGCAGAGGCAGGCGGATCTCTGTGAGTTCAAGGCCAGCCTGGTCTACAGAGTGAGTTCCAGGACAGCTGGAGCTACAGGGAGACCCTGTCTCAAAAAGACCAAAAAAANGGGCTGGAGAGATGGCCTAGCGGTTAAGAGCGCCGACCGCTCTTACAGAGGACCCGGGTTCGATCCCCAGCACCCACATGGCGGCCGAGAGCCGTCTGAAACTCCAATTCCAGGAGAACTCCAGCTCCAGGGGAATCCGAGACCCTCTTCTGACCTCCGCGGCATTGCACGACACGGGTGCACAGACCTGCATGTAGACAGTACATTGATACACATACAGAAATAAATTAAAAAAAAAATTTTTTTTATTTATTTTTTAAATTATTTTTATGTGTATGAATGTACTGTCTACATGTAGGTTTGTGCACCCGTGTCGTGCAATGCCGTGGAGGTCAGAAGAGGGTGTCGGACTCCCCTGGAACTGGAGTTAAAGACGGTTCTCGGCTGCCACATGGGAGCTGGGGATCAAACCCGGGTCCTCTGCAAGAGCAGTCAGTGCTCTTAACCGCTAGACTATCTCTCCAGCCCCCCCCCAATTTTTTATTTTTGTATGTATATGAATGCACTGTCTGCATGTAGGTCTGTGTGCCTGTGTCGTGCAGTGCCTCAGAGCTCAGAAGAGGGTGTCGGATTCCCCTGGAACTGGAGTTAAAGACTGTTCTCAGCTGCCATGTGGGTGCTGGGGATTGAACCCGGGTCCTCTGCAAGAGCAGTCGGCACTCTTAACCCCTAGGTCATCTCTCCAGCCCAGGATGTAGTTTCAAGCCTTGGGAATACAGCACTGTGACAAGTGGGAAGGCAGAGGTATGGTTTAGAGTTGGGGTTTCCCGGGGTCTGGGCCTTGTGTCCACACTGTTCAGCTGGGTGACTCTGAGCCTCTGTTAAGCCGAGACGCCATCCTTGCCTAGCATTACGTTCAGGCTTCTGGAAGGGTCATGTGACATGCAGTGTGTGATAGTCTGTCGTGGTCACTAAGGATACTTCTGAGCTTCTGTCATGGTGAGATTCAGTGCTCATCACCACTGCTCCAAAGGACCCAGGGGACCCAGTGACTCTTCCGGTGGATTCTCAGCTCCATCTAGTGTCCACACTGGGACACTGCCACCTATTGCAAACCTTAATCTCGACAGCTGCAGACAGGACCACAATAAGCTCCACTTAAAACACTCCTCCAGCCAGACGTGGTAGTGCAGGCCTTTAGTCCCCAGCACTCAAGAGGCAGAGGTAGGCAGATCTCTGTGAGTTCAAGTCTGGTCTACATGGCAAGCTCCAGGCCAGCTGGAACTAAGGGGAGACCCTGTCTCAAAAAGACCAAAACAAAAACAAAAACAAAAGACACTTCTCCAGTGCTAATATTTGGTATTTTGAGCCAAGTGTTGTACAAATCCAGTATTGGTATATATTGTCTTTGAAAGGATGACAGATTCATGCGACAAATAGTTTGTTGTAAGAAACCAACATTGACTGAGTACTTTGGTGGTGGGCACTGTTCTAAGCTTTGAATTGTGCAAAATCATTTACTCCCCCAAAGTCATGAGAAGAGGGGTATGTATTTTAGAGGTACACTCTGTAGGGGGGTGGCCCTGTCGAGATGCTCATGCCCCAGTGGCTGGCAGCACAGCCATACATCTAAGAACAAGACTGACTAGCCTCGGGGGCAATGGAAAGAGGACATGAATTTGGGAGGAGGGTTCTGGGTGGTGGAAGGGGAATAGGAGAGTTGACGACGTAGTCAAAATACATTGTATTCATGTATGAAATTCTCAAAGAATTACTGAAAAATACGGGAAATTAGTCACCTGGCTGAGTGTAAGCTGAGGCCGCCCGTGGGGCAGATCAGGAGGGAGGGAGCCAGATGACTGGGGTCTGAAGTGTGCCGCTGGGGCTCAGGATGTGCAGTGCAGAGAATGGCTTGCTCTGCAGCTTGAGCAGCTGGGAGGCTGTGACCGCAGGGGGAGAGCACAGAATGAGCAGCCGGGAGGCACTGATTGCGTACTCACAGCGCCAGCTACTGGGATGTAGAATTCAAGTAAACAGCCATGGCCCCTGTCCTCGAAAACTCAGCACCCTGAGGGGATGGTGGGGATGGAAGAGAGGTTTAAAATTTGTTTTTATGAGTGTTTTGCTTGCAGGCATGTAAGTACACCCATATTGTGCAATGCCTGCAGAGGCCAGAAGGCGGCATCAGATCCCCTGGAACTAGATATGGGTGGCTGTTCCCTTGCCATGTGGGTGCTGGGAACCGAACCCAGGTCCTCTGCAGGAGCAGCCAGTGCTCTTGATGGCTGAGTCACCTCTGCAGGTCTGGAAGGGAGATTTATAAAGGCCAAGCAGAAGGTGTGAGGACAAGCCTGGGTTGACAGGCCGAGAACAGAGGGCAGAAGATGGGGGATGAGTCTCAGCTGGGGCAGTGCTGAGGGCCCAGACAGAAGGCCGACTGGGACAAGAGGAGTCTCCTAGAGCTAGAGAACTTGTGGGAAAAGGGTGTGGCCCCAGCATCTGGGAAGGGTCAGAATAGGGACTGACGCAGGGCAGGGCCTGGAGGCGGCCAGAAGGGCTCGGAGCGCACAGGCAGAGGGAGTTTGCAGACAGGGCGTGGGCAGCGATGCGGTGAGCTCCGGGAAAGGAAGGAGACAGTGTGCGGTCTGAGAAGCCAGGCTCAAGGAAAGCTCGCTTGGTTGCTTGCTTTCTGTTTTAGGAAGAAGCTGAAGTGGATGCATAGGCTCAGGTAGAGGTCCTGGGGGAAGGGCAGGCAGCCCTTACATGAAGAGCACATGAAAAATGAGGTGCCCACGATGAGGCACAGACACAAGAGGGGAAAGAGATAGGGCAGTGATTCAGGCAAGTTTAGTGGAAGACATGAAACAGGGAGTAGACGGGAAGGAAAGAGCTGTCATTACTGCCTGGGAAGGCTGGAGGAGGGCGGCCCCACGTGAGCAGAGCGGGCAGCTACTACCTGGGGACCAGGCTGGGAAGGAGGGAAGAGGAGCCAGGAGGTCAGGCATGCCAAGAGAAGCAGACCCACAGTGGGTCTAGGAATGGGGCGCGTGCGGGCCGGAGCAGAGCTCCGGAAGGGTCAGCTGGGGTTTCCAAGATTTTGAACAAGCACGAGGTGTGGCTGGAGGGAGCGTGCCTCTGAGGGAGGCTATGCTGGACAGCAGCATACAGAAAGGTAGGAAGCACTGGGAAGCGGGGGCCAGGCTGGTACAGAGCAGAGCAGCTCTGGGAAAGCGTGGGGCCTTCAGTGAGGGGCAGGAAGAGACAGAAGACCGAGCCATCTCCAGAGTGCCCTGTCCTTGTTACCCAGTTTCAAAGGCACAGTGTGCCTTGCATTTGTAATGAGAAGCTGGACACTGTGCTAGGAGAGGACCCAGCCAGCAAAGGGCCAAAGAACAGTAATTGCTGGCAACCAGGCAAAGACAGTGAGAAGCTTCCCCACCAATCCATGGCTCCCGAGTACACCGAAAACACCCAAGAATAACACTGAGAGCAGATACAACCATACTGTGCTGCTTTTAATTATGAAAGATGTAAAATGATGCATTATAAAACTTGGAAGCTATTTTATACAAAGTCCAATCTTTAAATATTGGTTAACAAAGGGCCCAGGTGTTAGGACACTGGCAGGAAGTCTGACTCGTTGCTGGGATGGTCCCATCTGTGGAGCAGTGGAAATGCTGGGAACCATCTGTGCATAAATCAGAAGGGCCACGGAGAGTCCGAACAGGAAATGTCTTGAGATATGCGCATGGGCATGAATATACAACTTTTAGATAATATACAGTAGACTTAGGGGAAAGGAAGCAGGGCAAAGGGGAATTGATGGCAATCTGATCAAAACATTTTCTCCTTATACCCTATGTCCTAAAACCCACAACCACACAGGAAGAAGGAACGGAAATGCGTGCCGCTCAACTGCTAGTAAATGAGTACCGCTGACGTGACAAGTGAATATTGAAAGGTAGCTTTTTGGAAGTCTGTGGCCACTTCCAGTGCTGAGGCCTATGACATGTTTGTCACAAAGGCAGCAGTGAGTGCAGGCTCACACCAAGGGGCAGGGCAACACTATCCCTGGGTGTCCTCGACATTATCTGGGCAAGGTGGGCTGTCTAGTGGCCCAAACCTTCTCACATTAAAAGATCAGGCTGAAGGACGTAAAGGCAGATTTAATTCAGGGCTACATCAATTGTCCTCCTTATCAACTTTCTGGCATTTCGGTCACTGAAGAATGCCCCAGGGGTCTTGGGGTCTCCTGTTATAAGGCAGACTGCTGTGCTAAGTGAACAGGGACCCTGACACAATGATCCCATGGAAAGGCACTATGTAGAGAGCAGATGATCCCGGAACCCTTTTGCTTTAAAAATAACTCTTACATCAGCGCTGTTCCCTGCCTGAAAGGCAGAGATCCAATTTCGGGGGCCTCTGACATAGGAGCTGGCTTCTGTGGGCGCGCTGGAGCGCTGTGCAGCATTACAAGAGAAAACCCTTTTAGTTGACAAAAGGTCGCCCCTTTTGAGATCTGAGGCATAAAGCACTGGGAATGAGGCTGGCCAGCAGAGGCCAGTGGCATTTTCCTGGGGTGGCAATCAGGCAGGTGGCTCTAGCTTGGTTTCCTGCTTCAACAGAAGAGATTGAGGCAAACAGGAACACGGGAATTCTTGGGCTCCAGAGGAAGGTGGGGAAAGGCGCCAACAGGGTTGTTTGAGATCAGGAAGAAGGCCTGAGAAGACAGGTGTGGGCACACGGTGGACGGAAGGGACAGGAGGAAGGGCAACAGCTGTTTAAGCAGATTTCAGCAACTCACCTCCCCTCTGTCCCCTCCTTCCCATCTGACTTCTCACCGACTTCCCGTGTGCTATGTGTGTAGCACCACTTTTCCCATTTAGGCCTAAGAGGCAGGTGGTAGTGGAAATCCAGTCACATTATTTTATGATAAGGCATTCATGAATAATGAGTCCCATGAATCAGCCCTTCATTTACTATAAACTAATTTCTTCACCCACAAAGTATGAATCTCTATTCTAAGCAATTTAGAGCAAACCATGGATCTGAGAGGAAGGATGATCTGATACAGGGCCTGAATCAGGATCCTGTGGGTCTCACATTTAGGTGGCTTAGATTCAGTCAGCAGAGAGATCCCACCTAGTTGCTGAGGGACATAATCCCAAGGAAGACAGGGGTTCCGAGCCTAGTGATGGATCTGGTCATCTAGTGTTAAAGCCAATTCAAGCACGTGTTTAGCTCAAGCAGGGGCACCGGTGTGAGAAGGCCAAAGGTCTGGGTTTAGGCAGGGAACCCACACGGCCACAGATTAGACTGCCTCGCTGCACAGCAGTCATCACTCAGCCATGCCTGCATCCCATACTCAGTTACACAGCACTTATTCTGTGCCAGGCACTTGCTAGGTACTAGCAGTTCAGTAAGGACTAAGGCTCAGCTCCTACCCTCTCAGAGCTATGGTCTAGTGGGGTCCATTAAACTCCTGATCCACAAAGAAAGTGCTCTGGGGAGGCACAGGGCAGTTCCGTTGCTCTGTGACAGGACTTCTGGCAGCTCCTTGTGTTTGTCCTGAGGACATCTTATGCCTCAGTGTGGGCCCTCTTTACTGCCCAGTCTCTTAGAAGCACTGTCTTCTTTAGGCTCATTCCCAGGGTACTGTTTTCAGTGACCAAATGAGAGTCTCTCCCTCCTCCTCCTATGCATAAGGAAAAAAAACACTGAAGCAGCAAAGAGATCACAAACTGGGAGAGAACAAATGGGCCCTCAGTTTGCCTAGCTCAAGCCTCCCTGGCACAGGTGGTTAAACTTTACATTTTAATTAAGGCACATGACAGGGCTATGGCTAAGCCCAGAATGTCCACCAGCTAGAGGGTGCCTTGCATTAGTGGTCAGACAGAAAGGCATCATGGTGCTCTGGTACCGCTGTGTGATGCTGAGCCAAGTCCACAGGCTTGTGGCCCTTGACCTTCTACCACACCATCTTCAGTGTTGACTGGATCAGTGGTTCTGAGCACTACATAATGCTACGGAGGCTTCCTGACTGTCTACCACACCAGGTCCTCAGTGTTGACTGGGACCAGTGGTTCTGAGCATTACATAATGCTATGGAGGCTTCCTGACCGTCTCCCACACCAGGTCCTCAGTGTTGACTGGGACCAGTGGTTCTGAGCACTACATAATGCTACGGAGGCTTCCTGACTGTCTACCACACCAGGTCCTCAGTGTTGACTGGGACCAGTGGTTCTGAGCACTACATAATGCTACGGAGGCTTCCTGACCGTCTACCACACCAGGTCCTCAGTGTTGACTGGGACCAGTGGTTCTGAGCACTATATAATGCTACATAGGCTTCCTGTTACACAGCATTTTCTAAATTTACACATTGACTGACTAGATGGCCAATAAAAGAATGAAAGATAATCTGGTGAGCTTCCTGTTCATCAAAAGCTCCAAAGCAGCTGGTGCAGCAGTACAACTGGTGCCACAGGCCTGAAAGGCAGGACGTAGCTCTGTGTCTAGAAAAGGAAGTGTCTGAGATAGGACTCAGCGGAGACCCCAGGACAGCAGGACTGGCTCCTTCCATTCTTGTAACTGATGTTCAGGGGATTTTTCTGGCTCTTCTTTCTCTGTTTTGGCCACTTCAGAAGTGCTTGGCTATGTTCTGCTCATAGTCGGTCAGCTCGAAATGTCTCTTCCACAGAGGGGTCCAGCAGGCCCATGCTGGAGTCACTTAACATGCTGAGTCCATCCAGGCTCAAGGGTTCGATCTGGAGTTCCTCTTCTAATGGAAATGGAGTGTCCACACTCAGGCTGACCTCTGGCATGCCTGCCAGCCCACTGCTAAGGTCTTTAAACAGGCTGGTGCTTGAGTCTTCTGAAAGGATTGAGAGGACAACCGTGATGATCAGGGTATAATAACCTCAGGTTCTAAGAGTGACAGTCCCCAACATGCTACCATGTCATCTTCCCAGCAAGACAGTGCGTACCTACAGAGTGACCATGCCCAGGCCCAGAGTGCTTGCCCCTGGAACCATTTTTTAAATTAAAAAAATTTTTTTAAAGATAGAGGCTTACTCTATATGTATCCCAGGCTGGCCTAGAACTTACTATATAATATAGACTGGCCTCAAACTCAAAGCAATCCTCCTATCTCAGCTTCCCAAGTGCTGGGATTATAGGCAGGTACCGCCATGCCCAGATTAACCTCTGAATTTTTGCAGGTTTTTCCTTCTGAATGTCTTTAGTTACCTGAGACTAAGTATTTCAGAAATGTTTTGATTGCCAGGCTCTTTCCTCACTGCCTTGTGGTTTTTAGGGCTGAACACCAGCATCTCAAAAAGTCAAGCTAGCCAGAGCACTTCATTTATGCAATCCTATGTGATTTGAACTATCTAACAAAGGTAACAACACTGCAAAATGAAACCAGTAGAGAAGCTGGGGGTGGCCCACACTCACCTGTCAGGGTGCTGTGTGGGAAGTTCCCGCAGTTGGAATACAGGTTTGGTCTCAAATGAAATGAGTCCTGTGGTTCTCGGTGACCTTGCTGCACCAGCGGTACCTGGAAGCATCGAAGCCATACTGTGGGCAAACAGCTCTACTTCTGAGGAAGGAGCAAACAAGTGCAGCTGCTTCCAGACCATCCCACAGACCCTTCCGTCTAGGACTCCACGTGGGCTCTCCTGTGTGCCAATGTAGGCAGAATACCCCTTGGGCTTGAGGCGGGTCTTGGAGGACCACAATGCAGTGGTTTTTCCTTGCCCATAGACTGCTGCAGGACCCCAAGAGACAGCAGTGGTCAGTTTTAGCAGCCCCTCTCAGATCTCGGACTTGCTTGCTCCTCAACCTCACCAAGGCCTCTGCAAACTACCAGCTGTGGGAGTCCTGCAGAGGTTCCATCTGCAGCCAAGCGGTGGACTCTTTCCTCTCTGGTTTCTGGAGGAGTGAGCTAGCAAAGGCCTTTGCCCTTATACTTGGTCAGTGCCTCTCTAGGATGAAACCTCCGAGGGCTGGTTAGAACTGGGACCTGTTGGGGGAAACTTTCAAGAAATTAAATTTTTATTTTTTTATGAGACAGGGTCTCCCTATAGCCCCTAGCTGGCCTGGAACTCACTCTGTAGACCAGGCTGGCCTTGAACTCACAGAGATGCCTCTGCCTCCCAATGCTGGGATAATAAATTAATTTTTTAAAAGATTTATTCTTATTTTTATTTATATGTATCTGTGTATTTGTGTGAATGTTTGACACATGTGTGAGGGCCGGATGAGGATGTTGGATCCCCTGCAGTTGGAGTAATAGGCAGTTGTGAGCCACCTGACATGGGTGCTAGGAACTGAACGTGAGTCCTCTGGAAGAGCAGAACGTGCTCTTCACTGCTAAGCCATCTCTCAAGTCCCCCAAATTAATTTTTAAAATCATTTTTTAAATAAGTCAAGGGGCTGGAGAGATGGCCTAGCGGTTAAGAGCGCCGAATGCTCTTGCAGAGGACCCGGGTTCGATCCCCAGTACCCACATGGCGGCTGAGAACCATCTTTGACTCCAGTTCCAGGGAAAACCAGCACCCTCTTCTGACCTCCGTGGCATTGTGCAACACGGGTGCACAAACCTACATGCGGACAGTATATTCATACACATACAAAAATAAAAAAAAATATATATATAATAAGTCAAGAGAAAGAGCTCCATTTATTTTCAGGGAAATGTTGCTTCTCATCTAGACAGATAGGGCCTCTTTATAAAAAAAGAGCATAGGGGATGAGGTAGGGGGCTCAAGGCTAGTGTTTGCCTAGCATATACAAGACCCTGGGTCTGAATCCCAACACTGTAAAAACAAAACAAAACAAGAGCAACAATAGCAAAAAAATCCAGAGAGGCAAGGACTACAGGTTCTTATCACAAGGCTTCACCATGGCCTACTTAGGAAATAGCTATTGTTATTTGTTTTACCATTATTAAGTTCTGGAGACAAGTCAAGGCTTTACTCTTTTTATCTATCTGGAACCTGTCTCATATTTGCTAAATACTGTGAAATCTAAGAATATTAAAAATGATCTCTGGCTGGCCTAGCGGTTAAGAGCACCGACCGCTCTTACAGAGGACCCGGGTTCGATCCCCAGCACCCACATGGCGGCTGAGAACCATCCGAAACTCCAATTCCAGGGGAATCCGATACCCTCTTCTGACCTCCGCGGCACTGCACGACACGGGTGCACAGACCTGCATGTAGACAGCACATTCATACACATACAGAAATAAATAAAATTAATAAAAAAAATAAAAAAAAATGATCTCTGGCCTTTAATCCCAGCACTTGGGAGGAAAAGGCAGGGGAATCTCTGTGAGACTGAGGCCAGCCTGGTCCACAGGCTGCTTCCAGGCCAGATGTGGCTACAGGGAGACTCTGTCTCAAAAAAAAAAAAAAGGTCTGTTAGGGAGAAACACAAAATCAGAAGGATGTGGCTGAATGAAAATGCCTTTTGGGAGGAATCCCCCCTCCTCGACCTGGACTGAGCTCGCCTAGGAGGCTGGGCCCGGTGCTGCACTGCCAGGTTTTCAGGCCCAGTGCTACAGCACCTTCTGATTCTGTTGTAGGAGCTGGGTGCTGCATCTTCTTGTCCCTCAGACTCCCTAATACAGGGAGATTGATTAGTTAGCTGCCATGGTCCCTTGTTTGTATGTGGTGCAAGTGTGTGAATGTGCGTGTGCGTGTGTGTGTGTGTGTGTGTGTGTGTGTGTGCGCGCATGCGTGTAGGCCAGAAGACAACCTTGCTTGTTTCTTAGATGTCATACACCTTTTTTTTTTAAGGCTCCCATTGCCCTGGAGCTCAGCTACTAGGCTAGGCTACCTGGTCGGTAAGTCCCAAGGACCCACCTGTCTCTGCCGCCCCAGTGCTGAGATTACAAAAGTCTATCGCCACACCTGGATTGCCCCCACCTTTTTTTTTTGTTGTTGTTATTTTTGAGACAGGGTCTTCCTGTAACCCCAGCTGGCCTGGAACTCACTGTGTAGACCAGGCTGGCCTTGAACTCACAGGCCTGCCTCTGCCTCCCCAGTGCTGGGATTAAAAGCGTGCATCACCACACCTGGCCCCATCCTTTTTTAAAAATTGCAGACTCTGGAGATCAAATTCAGATCTTTGTACTTTATTAAGCTTCTCACCAGCCCTGGTTCCTTTTAATATAATGATTAGTCAAAAATCTACCACTGTTCAAACTAAGACCTGACCCTACAAGGCAGCCAGCACCAGCACTGATGGAAAGGGAGGACTCTCTTCAGGTCATGGAACACAGTTGAACAGGGAAGTATTCTGCTTCCTTGAGCAGTTTATACAAACTCACAGATCCAGTTTATACATCAAAGAAGGGAGAAGCAAGGACCATTAAACCTACCTGTTGAGGAAAGGCAGGGCCAGGCCTCATGGGCTGCTGGTCAAAGCCCACATCTGGGAAGAAATTGGTCAGAGAGGAGCCCTTTAGGAAATAAGGAGGTAAGTGTTTAGTTGGAACCCAGAGTGACATAAACATTCCCATCTCACCATGTCCCAGAGGGTCTTACTTGGGCAGTGAGGAGCTGGAAGTCTGCCGGCTGCAGGGAGGAGGGTGCCTGGGGCTGCTGAGCAGGAGGCTCCTGGGCATGGGGCTGCTGCAGGAGTGGCTGGGACAGATCCTGGGGCGAGGGGTAAGGAGGCGGTGGGGATACTTGGGCTTGAGCTTCTGTGGGCAGGAAGGAAAGAGGGCTTCGGTCTGAGGATACCATCTGTGAAAAAAACAAGCCACTTATTAGCTTCTAATAATAAGGCCTTTAGGGTTAGGAAAAGTCAAGTTGAAGGGAAACCTTAGCTTTCTTCACACAGTATCTGGCCATGCTGTGAGAGGCTCATTTCTACTCCTTCAAACTATATCTTAACCTCACTTCCCTTGAAAGCATTTCCCATCAGTGAGATTTCCATTGTTTGGCCTAACAAGAATATTGCTAATTTCCTCAGTTCAAATTATGTCTTGTTTTGTTTTTAAAGCCATGACTTCTGATGAGAGATGGGAGGCTGAAGTGCCCCTACACACATGCAGGCAAAACACTCATACACATAAAATTAAAATAAAATAAAAAATTTTACGCCGGGCATGGTGGTACATGCTTTTAATCCTAGCACTTGGGAGGCAGAGGCAGGCAGATCTTTGTGAGTTCAAGGCCAGCCTGGTCTACAGAGAGAATTCTAGGACAGCTGGGACTACAGGGAAACCTTGTCTTGAAAAGACCAAAATAAATAAATAAATAAATACATTTTTAAATGAAAATTTAAAAAAATTAGATCAAAAGTAGAAAGTTCAAGTGAAGTGTTAGAAGATAAAAGTTCAACTTTTTTAGAAAGAAAATGCAGGGCTGGCGAGGTGGCTCAGCAGGTAAAGGTTCCTCCCTCCACACCTGACAAACTAAGGATGAGCCCCTCCCTTATCCACATGGCGGAAGGAGAGAACTAGACTCCAAAAGTTGTTCTCTAATCTCCATATATAGGCCATGGTCCACATGAAAAATTAAAAATCAAAAAAAAAGAAAAAAAGAAAAATGAATAAATGAACAGACGTTGAGAGAAGAAAATAAAGACATTAGAGAAAAATTCACGGCATTCAACATTTCTACAATAAGGATTCCAGAGAGAACAGAGAATACTGAGTGGAAATGTCATTGAGAAAATAATTAAAATTCCTAGAACTGATGGACATGTTTCCAGACTCAAGAACCTCCAAATGTGCATGATCATGCCAAGCCATATTATCTTGAAGTTTCACAATACTGGAGACATAAAGAAAAATTGTATAAGACCCAGGAAGAATAAATGAGATTTCATTCAAAGTATTAGGTCTAAGAATGGAATAGATAACCTCAAATTCCCAGGGCAAAACATTTCAATTTAGAATTCTATATCCAGCCAAATTATTAACAAAATGGCGGCAGAATAAAGATACTTCACAGCCATGCAAAGGTACTTGCAATCTTTCTTGTAAGTTTATAGAGGATTTGTTTTTAAATGTGTTAAAAGGAGGTCTACTTAATACCAAGAGTTTAGGACTGAATTAGCAATGCATACAGAGAAAACCAGACTGACATCAGCAACAAAAAAGTAAGACATTAAACTCCTGGAAGGAAAACAAATGCTCTGTTATTTTATAATACACTATATGGTTCAACTCTGACTACATTATTATTTTTTTCGGGGGGGTCTTTTCAAGACAGGGTCTCCCTGTAGCCCCAGCTGTCCTGGAACTCACTCTGTAGACCAGGCTGGCCTGAACTCACAAAGATCCGCCTGCCTCTGCCTCCCAAGTGCTAGGATTAAAGGTGTGCACCACCACGCCCAGCTCTGACTACATTATTATAACTACAGAAACACAAGCATCAAGTTATGACTCTAACCAAAATTATGTGAGGAGAGTGAGTAGGGTGTGTGTGCATTTATGTAGGGTGTGTGTGTGTGTACACACGCGTGTGTGCATTTATGTAAGGAAGTACTGAAAGAAAACTAAATCTTAATCTTGGATAGTAGGATGTCATTAGATAATGCTTACTGCCAAAACCCTAAAACAAAATAACCATGATATAGACATATAGTATGTCTATATCAAAGAGATTAGCTAAAATAGTTGAAAACAAAAAACTCAAAGCAGTTGAAAAATATGGTTAACAGGTTAGGGGAGACAGCTGCTATTTCATAACAAGCCCTCAGAACTTTATGCCTTTTAAAATTATGTGCATGAGTAACATTGATTTAAAAAAAAATCCTTGGAGCTCTGGAGGGGTGGGGGAATGGGTGGGAACACAGGTCTTAGCATTTGTTTAAAAAAAAATAAAATAAATTTTATGTGCAAAAAAAAAAAAAGCAAAAAGAAAAAAAAAAAAGGAAAAAGATAAATCACAGTAATGGGTAAAATATTTTGGAGAAATTGATTATGATTTGTGTACGAACAAACAACAAAATAAATTCATACATTCAAGGAGAAAAAAAAAACAATTGACAAATGGAATGTTCTCTATTCTTACAGTTTCTCAAAATTGAGCTTAGAAAAAATGCTTTATATCCTTAAAATAATCCCAAAAAGTAATACTAAGA
>VZQC01002452.1:1281694-1292747 GCA_009823505.1 Rhizomys pruinosus
AAAACTAAAGACAATCCAGGGCTGGAGAGATGGCCTAATGGTTAAGAGTGCCAACTGCTCTTGCAGGGGACCTGGATTCAATTCCCAGCACCCACATGGTGGCTGAGAACCGTCTTTAACTCCAGTTCCAGGGGAATTCGACACCCTCTTCTGACCTCCGAGGCATTGCACGACACAGGTGCACAAACCTACATGCAGACAGTACATTCATACATATAAAAAAAAAACTAAAGGCAATCTATTAACATTTTTAAAAATTATGCAATCTTAAACTGGGTGTGGTGGCACACGCCTTTAATCCTAGCCCTCAGGAGGCAGAGGCAGGCGGATCTTTGTGAGTTCAAGGCCAGCCTAGTCTACAGAGTGAGTTCCAGGACAGCTGGGGCTACAGGGAGACCCTGTCTCAAAAAAAGACCAAAAAAAATTATGAAATCTCCCCCTCCCCACTCAGGGATTACTCATATTGTCAAGATCCCATAGCCAATAACTGGTAACAGGTGACTAATAACACTATCATCTAACTTCTTCTGTGTGTCCTACCAACTCCTCCTGGCTAATTCATTACTCATTTACTTGAAGAGTGAGTAGTTAATGATGTTATAATGTATCTAGGGTGTGGCCAATAGGTCAAAAATCTATTTATCAGTGATTAGAGAGAAGAAACACCCTATGAGCTTAGAATAAAAACAAAGTCAGCAAGTCAAACGTGGCATTTCAACTCCTATACTTCTTTTTTGTTTGTTTGTTTTGTTTTGTTTTTGGTCTTTTTGAGACAGGGTCTCCCTGTAGCCCCAGCTGTCCTGGAACTCACTCCGTAGACCAGGCTGGCCTTGAACTCACAAAGATCCACCTGCTACGGCCTCCCGAGAGCTAAGATTAAAGGCGTGCGCCACCATGCCTGACTGAACTCCTATACTCCTACAATGGGCTTGTGACTTCCAAAGGTGCCTTTTGTAAACAGACTTCATTCAGTCCTTTTAGAAGACTATTATGTTCATTAGTATAGAATTCTATGAACAATCAAAGTATTGTTTCTCAAGTCTGTAATGATAATGAAGAACAAGGTCTAATTCCATACTGAAGTTTCAGGAAGATACCATGCATTTTCTTTCTTTTTTTTTTTTTTTTGATACCATGCATTATTTTCTTTGGCTACCTCCTGTGATTTATTGAGTCAACAATTGGTTTTCTGTATACATTTTGGAATTATAATCTTATTTATCCTAACTACCTTGCATTCTCTATATCCTGCCCTTTTCCCTGCTCCAACCTTATGAGTTAAGAACTGAAAATTGCTTAATACTTGCTTAAGAGCAATAAACACCATAAACCTACTAGAAAATCATTAATGCAGTCTGACTTTCTCACACCTCTGCTCTCATTTCAGAATAAGTCAGAAGTGAGTGCATTGCTGTCTGAAGGATGCATGGTATAGTAGTAATAATAATGGACCTAGCCCCAAATGGCTCCGAGAAGCAAAGAACACCTAGCTGCCTGAGTCTGTTGAGTTCAGGTGGTCTGAATGTCTTTTTTCACCTGGGAGGCAGGATACGGGTTCAGAGGGCTGGTTGAAGAAAGCTGTCTGCTGAAAGCTTGATGTGCTTCAGGGCCAGGGGAGAGTGTGAGAGGGCTGACCGGAGGATGCCTGCGCCGAGAGGGCCCGCTCAGGTTTGTGGTGGAAAGAGATGGGTTGCTCAGGGAGAAGAGACGGAGCGAGGGGTGAAGAGCAGATGTGCTGGCCACAGACGTCTGTGGGTGGCTATTGAGGGATGTGGACAGCGCCAGCTTATTGAGCGTGGCTTGGATGGATGGGTTACTTCGAGAACTCTGGAGACCTGCAAGATAACACATTCTTAAGTTTGTTGTAATTTCAGACCAAAGCTTTTGTTTTCTACAGGATAAAGCTTTTGTTTTCCTAGTGGTAAGTGATGATGACTCTGTGAAGAAGTTTCTGGGCAGCTCTCCTAGTGAAAATGTCTTAGATGTATCAGTGACAAGGAAGGAAGCACCACACTAAGAGAGATGCAGCCGAGCATCTAGTGTGAGCAAGAAGACAATCACTGTTTCCAAAGAGGAATGTGATTGTGAAAACCACCTCCGGGGGAGCCAGACCAGGTAAGCAGTGGTGTTGAGCTCAGTTCCAACCAAGGGAAAGAAGCCTCGAGCTGTAAAATAGATTGTCTAGAGCCTCTAAGCACATCTGTCCGAAGCACACTGCCTGGATGCTTAATAAGAGTCATGGCTCTCTACACCTCTCCTTCCCCTCTTTACAACCTTCTATCAGACACCCCCCCCCCACACACCACAAAATTAAAAAAAAAAAAAAAAAAAAAAGTTGTGGCCCCGAAGACAAGTTATTCTAAGCAAACTTGGGGGTTACAGTTAGAGACATTCCTCTGTAATTCCCCAGACCTCCACCTCAAAGACCCTTGCTCTTTGTCCAGGGCTCTTTGCAAACTGTTCATTAACAGTGTAGTCCAGCTCAGGGGAAAGAAAGCTTCTGCTGGTCTCTTGTTTCTTTGAGGTGAAGGGAGGTAAATCTTAGCATGAGCAAGACCGTTTAGAAAAGCATTTCCACAGCACAGCGGTAAGGACAGGAGCCCTGTGAAGCTGGAGAGCTGCCGGGTACCCTGCTGGGTTCCTGGCACTTGGCTCAAGCCCGGATAGCAGTGTCACTCCATGAACAGGCTGCTATATCACTGCATGTATGTCAGATCAGAAAGCCACATCATGAAAGTAGGAAGCAGAAATGTGTATTTTATGTTGATAAAAAGGTGTCTGTGGGGCTGGAGAGATAGCCTAGCGGTTAAGAGCACCGACGCTCTTGCAGAGGACCCAGGTTCGATCCCCAGCACCCACATGGCGGCTAAGAACCGTCTGTAACTCCAATTCCAGGAGAACTCCAGTTCCAGGGGAATCCGAGACCCTCTTCTGACCTCCGCGGCATTGCACGACATGGGTGCACAGACCTGCATGCAGACAGTACATTCATACACATACAAAAATAAATAAATAATAATAAAAAAAAAGCTGTCTGTGCAGGCCAGGATATATAACTTAGCGGCAGAACACTCACCTGAGGCCCTAGGGTCAGTCTCAGGTACCATGAGCAAAACAAAACAAACAAAAAGTTAAAAAACAAACAAATCACAATCCTAGTACTTGGGAGGGAGAGGCAGAAGGATCAGGAGTTCAAGGAGTTGGAGGCTAGCCAGGCTGGCCATGAAACTGTCTCAAAAAAAAAAAGGGTGCTACCAAATGGTTCAGGGGGTAAAGGCATTTAGGCATTTGCTGCTGTACTTAGTGCCTTCTGACTGCCACATGTAACCTGTGGTTTGCATGCACATAATAAATAACAAACAAATCTGTTTGATGAAATTATGGAAATGAAAAAATTAAAAATAAAACATTTAGCTAATAAAACTATTATTGTTGTTGTTGTTGTGACTATATTTTGGAGATAGGGCCTCCCTATAGCCCCAGCTGGCCTAGAACCTGCTACGTAGACTAGGCTGTCCTTGACATCACAGAGATCTGCCTGCCTCTGCCTCCTGAGTGCTAGGATTAAAGGCATGTGCCACCACGACCAGCTTTATTATTATTTTTCAAGACAAGAGTATCACATAGCCCAGCTTCAGTTAGAAGCAGCACAGGTCTGGTGTGAAGTGGATTTGTGGTAGAGGATAACCTTGGTGTGCAGGATGTGTATGTGATGTTTTGTATGTATGAGTGAGCACACATGCATTAGCACACGTATAGAGATCAGAGGACAACTCTATCAAGTTCTCTCCATCTACCTTTATGTGGGTTCTAGGGATTTAACTCCGCTGTCAGGCTTGGCAACCATGCACTTTTACCCATTGAGCCATCTCACCAGTCTGGAAAAAAAAATTTTTTTTTGGTCTTTTCAAGACAGGGTCTCCCTGTAGCCCCAGCTATCATGGAACTCACTCTGTAGAGCAGGCTGGCCTTGAACTCACAGAGATCTGCCTGCCTCTGCCTCCCGAGTGCTAGGATTAAAGGCATGGGCCACCACACCCGGCTGAAAACATTTTTTTTTTAATTTTATTTATTTTTGTATGTGTATGAATGTACTGTCTGCATACAGGTCTGTGCACCCGTGTCGTGCAATGCCGCGGAGGTCAGAAGAAGGTCTCGGATTCCCCTGGAACTGGAGTTACAGACGGTTCTCAGCCGCCATGTGGGTGCTGGGGATCGAACCCGGGTCCTCTGCAAGAGCAGTCGGTGCTCTTAAACGCTAGGCTATCTCTCCAGCCCCCTGAAAACATTTTTTTTTTAATTTTATTTATTTTTGTATGTGTATGAGTGTGCTGTCTGCATGTAGGTTTGTGCACCCGTGTCGTGCAATGCCACGGAGGTCAGAAGAGGGTGTGGGATTCCCCTGGAACTGGAGTTCTCCTGGAGTTGGAGTTTCAGACGGTTCTCAGCCGCCATGTGGGTGCTGGGGATCGAACCCGGGTCCCCTGAAAACATTTTTTAAAGGTATAAATGATGTCTATGATAGAATCCTGATCCATGACACGTAACAGATTCAGGTAGCTCAAATAATGAGATCTGAATTTAGATAAAAATTAAAGATATGAATTTAGATAAAAGAAGTCTTGTTTAGAAAGAATGCTTGAATGTCTTTCAAAAATATGTGTATCAGGCTCCCCCCCCACCTTTGGTCTTTTTGAGACAGAGCTCGCTATGCAGACCAGGCTGGCCTTGAACTCACTCACAGAGATCCAAGGCTTTTTTTTTTTTTTAATGTAGCTCAGGATGCCCTAGAATTTGTTTCTCCTGCCTCAGCTTTCTAAGTGCTAGGATAATAGACATGTGTACCATACCTGGTACACCAGATAGTTAAAGGTGTGCACAGAAACTATAAAGCTAGACACTAGTATCTGTGTGTTCTGGACAAATCATGCTGGTTTTTTGGTCTTTTCGAGACCGGGTCTCCTTATAGCCCCAGCAGTCCGGGAACTCACTCTGTAGACCAGGCTGGCCTTGAACTCACAAAGTTCTGCCTGCCTCTGCCTCCCAGGTGCTAGGATTAAAGGCGTGGGCCACCAAATCATGCCGTTTTGAGGAAGGTAAAAGTCAATGATTAAACACACAACCATTTCCTCCAGGATTCCTAGCAGGGCTGCTATGGCCTGGGGCTGTACTATACCACTGGGAAGAGAAGGGTGTACCACCTGTGCTGGAGCTGAGAAGAGCACTGTCAGGTTCAACATGATTTTTTTTTTTTTTTTTTTGGGTCTTTTGAGACAGGGTCTCCCTGTAGCCATAGGCTAGTCTGGAACTCACTGTGTAGACCAAGGCTGGCCTTGAACACACAGAGATCCACCTGCCTCTGCCTCCCAAGTGCTGAGGGTAATCATACCATCATAACAGAATGTCACATCAAGTCTCCTTACAAGTTATCACTTGAGGGCTGTGGGGATAGCGCAGCCGTTAAAGGCTGAGGCTAAGAACTGCAAAAAAACAAGTTAACACTTGATTATAGTCAATACCGCATCCTTAAGTATTTCTGAAAACTTGAATAATGTTGAGCTCTAGTAGATTTGTAATATATATATAGTGTAAATATTTTCATCATACCCACTGTAAATTTTCTAAATTTTAAAATATCTATTTTTGGCCAGGCGTGGTGGTGCACGCCTTTAATCCTAGCACTTGGGAGGCAGAGGCAGGTGGATCTTTGTGAGTTCAAGGCCAGCCTGGTCTACAGAGTGAGTTCCAGGACAGCTGGGACTACAGGGAGACCCTGTCTCGAAAAGACCAATAAATAAATAAATAAAAATAAAATATTTTTGAAATCCGAAGGGAAATTTGGGAGATCTAGAAAAATGGATTCAGTGATAAAATACCACTGCGCAGTGATAAGAGCTGCTGACATTACTTCAGTCCACATGGAAATGGCACTTATTTCTTAACTCCCAAATATCCTTCCCCATATTCTCTGCATACACAGGCTTGTGATGGTATTGCAGGATGGGGTTCAGCAGAGCTGCTCCAGTGCTTATCAAACAGAGCAGATACAGAACTCCCAGAGCAAATGTCCGCAGACACAGGGGTCTACTATCATCTGTACATGAGATGCAGCTGTTCTCATTCACTGACGCACCAAGCCCACAGCCACTAGGGGACACAGCCAGCCCTTTCCAAACAAGAGTACTTACCAGAGGAGCTTCTTATGCCCAGGTGAGTCATGGCAGCTGGGAGGTTGCCCACACTATTCCCCACACTCAAACTACCAAAGAGGTGGTCACTGGTATCCAGGGAGGCAGGCAGGGGCGTGGAGTAGTGGAGGTTGGTTAGATCTGGTAATGACCCTCCAGTGTTCAGAGTCCCCAGAAAAGGAGAGAGGCCCATATTTTGGCCATTATGTGGGAAAGCACTGAAAGAAAAAAAAGATAGGTCTTACTTCCTAAACTTGGGTGTTGGAAATGGGACATGTAAAATGCCTTTTTCTTGTCAACAATCAAAGTCCCAGGGTGGCTCTGCCTCACCGTGTTCTGAGAATCTGGACTATTAGCTTATCCTCTCTAATATACAATTTCTTATTCATTAACTTAGATGGATGGAACACCCATACTTATTTAATAGGAATATTTTCCAGATCAGATTAGATTATGGATCCACTATATAAAATGTTAGATACAATTTTACAGGGTTCATGTTGTTAGATTTCTATATGATCTTTTCAAAATACTAAAGAAAGTATCACTGGGCAAATATATTGTTTTGACTAAGTTTTCATAAACTTTTAATATAACAATTCATTTTGTAAGGATTTGTTTTATTTTTATGCATATGTGTGTGTGCATGCACAAGTATGAGGATACCTGCAGAGGACAGAAGAGGGGGTCCCCTGGAACTGGAGTTCATGCAGTTGTGAGCTGCCATGTGGGTGCTGGAAACCAAACCTGGGTTCTCTGCAAGAGCAGCCAGTGCTCTTAACCACTGAGCCATCTCTCCAGTCTAGTTTTCATAAACTTTAAAGTGAGGAAAACATACTGTTATTATCAAAATCTGTTAATTAAGCCAGGCATGGTGGTACACACCTTTAATCCCAACACTCAGGAGGCAGAGGCAGGTGGATTTCTGTGAGATCAATGCCAGCCTGGTCTACATAGTGAGTTCCAGTTCAGCTGGGGCTACAGAGAGACCCTATTTAAACAAACAAACAAACAAACAAACAAACAAAACAACAAATTCTGTTGCTTTGTCACTATGTGGTAGGTACTAAGCTAAGCCCAGGAAGTATAATGAACAAATAAGGTTAAGGTCTATCTTCACGGTTAGGCCTGTCCCTTACATTTGTAGGCTTGAGGCAATGATGCAAATGGAGCCCTGCATCTGTTTCTCTTTCTCTCTCTCTCTCTCTCTCTCTCTCTCTCTCTCTCTCTCTCAGTATAGTAATGTACATATGTACTTCCTGTGCACAGGCTCCAGGAAGTTGGGGATCTTTATCACTCTCTACCTTATTTGCTTAGACAGAGTCTCTCACAGAGCCTGGAGCTAGGTTGGCAGCCAGCAGCAAGCCTGTTATCCCTCCTGTCTCCAACTCTCGCAGTGGGGTTACAGGCATGTATGCAACCATGCCTGGCTTTTCCCATGGGTGCTGGGAATTTGAACTGAGGTTCTCATGCTTCCATAGCAAGAGCGCTTACTCACTGAACCCTTTCCTCAGCCCCTGTTTTGATCTTCAAAAGTTATAAAGCAAAGGAAAGTATATCTTTATAATAGCCTGGAAGGTCAGATTCAAATGTAGACTTCCTAGACCTCTCTGTGTCCTACACTAACACACAAAGGGGAAGGCAGCCCAATCCTTAGTCCATATCCTTTCTTCCCACCCAGCCCTGTTCTGTACCGGAGAGCACATATGTGGCCATCCTACATACATGTGCACTGAAGGTCCCTGCAGTCCCTTGGACTCTGCAACTTGGGAGTGGGCTCTCTAAGGGAGAGCTCTCTAAGGCTTCCTAACCCTGTTCTGAGAGAATCTTGTTCTTGGAGTTCATAGGTTAGAGCAACAGAATGACCAACCAAGTAATTGCAGTATGAGAGGAGGCATGCTGTTTAGCGCAATACAACCAAGAGGTACAAATAATATTGGGAGCACAACAGGAAGAGGTGTCAAGAGACAGGAAGCGATGTCAAGAGACAGGAAGAGATGTGGAGGGGGAGACTTTGCTACGGACATGACAGAGTGTTCAAGGAACCTCAAGATGCTTGGTATGGCTGGGGTCAGGGGTCAATGTAAGTGGTGCAATTGTTGGGAGGTGAAGTGGGAGAGGCAGGTGGGTGAGAAAACATAGAGAAGATGCTGTGGTAGGGTCAGTCAGGGACTGCAGAAGAGAGGAAGCCCAGGGCACACTAGAGAATGACACTTCAGAAGTGTGAGAGTGGTTAGTGTGGAAGATCGCTTAAGGGAACAGAAAGAGGGGTAGCAAAAACCAATGAGAAGATCTGTGCAGCAGTCCAGGCCTCATTCAGGAGAGTAGTGCAGTTGAAGAGGAAGGAAATGGTTGAAGAAAACCACATGGGCCAGAGCAAGGGGAAGGAGCAGTCCGACAGAGGACACTTCACCCAGCACAGCACACACAGTGGAGCAGGTGGAACTGGGGTCATTAGAGTCTCCGAGAGACCTTGAGAAAGCAGGAGACAGTCATAAAGAGTGCAACTTGTGAAATAACCCAACTCAGTCCTGCAATGACAAGTAACTGGTGTGGAGGGTGAGCAGCACATGGGGGAGGCTTTCTGGAGGTCACTGGAGCTGAGTTTGAAAGCTAAAGAACTCAGGTGAACTGCGCAGGAAAATCATTCCATGTAGAGGTCACAGAAGGGGCAAAAACAAGGAAGCATGAAAGCACATGGTGCGTCTAGAAGCTGGGAGGACTCAAAGCCACTGAAGGTTAAGTTTGGAAAGGGTAGGGAGTGAAGCAGGTAGACCGGAAGTGGGCAGAGAGCACCTGAGCTTGACAGAACACAGAGATCAGAGGACAGGACACCAGGGGAAGCCCGGAAAGTCATGCTCAAGTTTTTTGTTCTTTCTTGGTTCTTAAATTAATTTTTAGGTGTATGAATATTTTGCTTGTATGTATATAAGTGGACCTGTGCATGTAAAGCCTATGGAGGTCAAAAGAGGATGTCAGATCTCCTGGAACTGGAATTGCAGACAGTTATTGGCCACAATGTGACTAATTAAGAATCAGTGCTCTTAAGCCGGGTGTAGTGGCACACGCCTTTAATCCTAGCACTTGGGAGGCAGAGGCAGGCGGATCTTTGTGAGTTCAAGGCCAGCCTGGTCTACAGAGCGAGTTCCAGGACAGCTGGGGCTACAGGAAGACCCTGTCTCCAAAAGACAAAAAAAAAAAAAGAATCAGTGCTCTTAATCATGGAGCCATCTCTCCAGCCTCCATTTTGTTTTTTGGATTTTGTTTTGCTTTTTTGAGACTGGGTCTCCCTGTGGCCCCAGAGCTAGCATGGAACTTGCTATGCAGACCAAGCCAGTCTCAATATCACAGAGGTCCACCTGCCTCCACCTATTGAGTGCTGGGATTAAAAGAGTGGGATCCCATGCCCAGCCATATTCCGTTTTCTTAGTACAGTGTAGCTGACAGACCTGGAAGGCAATGGGTATATCCTGGAGGGAGAAGGGCAAGCAGTAACTTTGCTGAGCTAGCAAATGGTAGAACACAGGGACATCAGAGCATGGGGACAGAGAAGTGGGGACAGAGAAGCGGGGACAGGTGCTGGAGACATGTGGGGAAGAGGACTTTCTAGCTTCTAGCCTTGACAAGGGTGAGCCACCCACTAGGAGAGGCCCCGCTGGATTAGATCCAGGGACTACACCTGTGGATGGGGTATGGGTCAGAACACAAATTCTATTTTAGACTCTGAGTATTGGCCAAACAGGATGATGTGTAGTTGGGATGTCCCTTACCGAGGTAAGCCCCAGAGGAAGTAACTGACAGTCTTGAGGATAATTCCACTGAATCAGTAGAGTGTCTAAGAAATCTGGAAACCGAGGGAATGCTAAACAGTAAAGAGAAGTCTCGCTGGGCGTGGTGGCACACGCCTTTAATCCTAGCACTCTGGAGGCAGAGGCAGGTGAATCTTTGTGAGTTCAAGGCCAGCCTGGTCTACAGAGTGAGTTCCAGGACAGCTGGGGCTATAGGGAGACTGTGTCTCAAAAAGACCAAAAAAATTAAAAATTTTAAAAAAAGACCTAAATTCCATTCCTGTTTGTCCCCATTACGTAATATAGTGTAGAACACTTATCAATATTGTTTGCTAAGTGAGGAATATATTTGCTTTTGGTGACAATTACAGGAGAATGCGTATGAACACTTTGTAAATTATAAATGCAGAATTTTATTTTTAGCGACTTTTTAAATGAATATGAGAATGAAGAGGGATCATATTTTAAAACTCATATATATGTTAACAGGAGCTTATCTTTGAAGGACTAATTTGAAGTGAGTACAAGAAATTTTTCTAAGAACTCTCATCATGGTTATAAGCCCTAGTACCCATCAACTGTTGAGGATCAGCAGTGAAGAAGAGTGTATGACCAATGGCTTTGTATGTATGTATGTATGTATGTATGTATGTATGTATGTATGTATGACCTGAGTTCCCAGGCTGTAGTATGTATGCATGTATGACCCGAGTTCCAAGGCTGTAGTATGTATGTATGTATGTATGTATGTATGTATGTATGTATGTATGCTTGTATGACCTGAGTTCCCAGGCTGTAGTATGTATGTATGCATGTATGTATGTATGTATGACCCAAGTTCCCAGGCTGTAGTATATATGTATGTATGTATGCATGTATGGCCTGAGTTCCCAGGCTGTAGTATGTATGTATGTATGTATGTATGTATGTATGTATGTATGTATATATGTATGACCTGAGTTCCCAGGCTGTAGTATGTATGTATGTATGTATGTATGTATGACCTGAGTTCCCAGGCTGTAGTATGTATGTATGTATGTATGACCTGAGTTCCCAGGCTGTAGTATGTATGTATGT
>VZQC01002452.1:1293536-1304417 GCA_009823505.1 Rhizomys pruinosus
TTTTTTTTTTGTCTTTTTGAGACAAGGTCTCCCTGGAGCCTCAGGCTGTCCTGGAACTCACTCTGTAGACCAGGCTGGCCTTGAACTCACAAAGATCCGCCTGCCTCTGCCTCCCGAGTGCTAGGATTAAAGGCGTGCGCCACCACGCCCGGCTCTGGAGGAGAGTTTTAAAAGTCTTTAATTTTCAGGTATAACATTAATGTATTTTTTTACCCTAATGCCTTATTAATTTATCTTCTAGATAAATGGTATTTTCTTTTAAAATGCCAGTATTTTGCATACTGAGATTTTAAAGAAACTTTTTTTTTTCAATTGGCCAGAGAGAATAATAAGGAAATAGAAAAGCAAAACAGGGATAAATGTTAAGGAAAATGAATAATCTAACAAGACACTAAGCTGTTGGGGGGGCAGAAATGGAAACTATAGATCCACAAGAACTGAGGGGACCAGACCAGCTCCTCTCTTTATAGAGAGCAGCTCCTGGTACTCAGGGGGCAAGTGTATCCATACTCCCACTGCTGGGGAAGGCACTGCCATTTTCTGAAAAACACCTCCAAAGTCACCTGTGCCTTTCACATCCAAGAGGACAGTGGGCTCTTTCTCTTATGTTTAAATGTATGAACTTTGAATCTTACTTCTTTTTAGCCCCCAAAGATTAAATGTAAACTACCTATATTACTTTTATTAAAAAACAAAACAAAACAAAACAAAATCTTTAAGGCAACTCTAATTCCAGGTAGTAGAAATGTTAGTGGACTTGAAGGCAGAAAAAGGAGTTAGACCAAGGGATCCAAACAGGAGTGGGCACGGTGCAGAGACCCCACAATCAACTGTAAGGGGCACAATTAAGAGCCGGACTGGAGGACTTTTCTCTGAAAGCAGCTCGTCTACAAGGGAGAGAAGCCAAGCTAAGTGCTATGGGCCTCCCTTTTGTCCAAAGTGGGTGAGGTTTCCAGAGCAAGGGAGCGGCCAGTGAGCATGATGTCAGATGTTAATACTCAAAGGCTCACAAAAATCATAGTTAAACTCAAAGACTCATTTACGTACTCTTAGAGAGCTGGAGTCAAAGGCCTTTGATTTCAAACAGGATTATATGACACAACAGTAACTCTCAACAGGAGCTGGAGAACGGCTCCACAACAGACTTGGACCCAGAGCTGCATTTTTTTTTTTTTTTTTGGTATTTTTGAGACAGGGTCTCCCTTTTAATTCCAGGTGGCCTGGAGCTCTATCTCTAGACCAGGCTGGCCTTGAACTCACAGAGATCCACTTGCCTCTGTCTCCCAAGTGTTGGGATTAAAGGCGTGCACCACCAGGCCCCGGCTACCCAGAGCTTTTGATGATATGAAAGGCACGATGGATTACAGGGGTAGCAAACATATCTTTAAGTGATTCGTAGATCATATATATTTTCTTGATATAGTTTATATTGTCAGTATCGACGTACTCTGCTCAACTTTGATTCGTGCATTCTTCTGCCTCACTTGAAAAAGCTGCCCATGTTGAGCTGACGACCTGCACTTACAAGAAATCAACGGGGGGGATGAAAATCCGGCCCTGTGCTGGTGAGTGGCAGGTGTCCGCATATTAAAAGATAGCACATAAGGTCGGTACTGAAGCTCGAGACACGTTTATGGATGGACGAACCGCGTCGGACCGAAGCGATGAAGGGGCTTGGCTTCTCGGGTCGAACGCACAAGAGACACACAGCCGAAAGACACGAGGCGCAGGGAGAGGGACGCGAAGATGCTGCATGTCTAAGGCGAATAATGATCCGCGCAAAACGTGCTAGAATGAAACACGCGGTAACCGTTCAAACGGACTAGATGTACTGTACACATTGACCTGCCATCAAGTAATGCAAAGGAAAAACGCAGTTAGAGGAAGCAAGAAGAAGTGTGCAACACGGCAAGCAAGGAGATACTTCCTTAAACAAGTCTGTGATACGAGGCATGAGTGGGGGGGATAGGCCGCGAGGAGCACGGGTAATAGGGGAGCCGGTGGCACAGGTCTCATAAGAAATTGGGGAAGCAAAAAAACATAGTTTATACCCACTTGATTATAGTCAAATCACCGCATTCTCTTAGTATGTTATGAAAACTCTGAATAATGTTAGCTCTAGTAAGATTTGGGATAATATAGATTTAGTGTAAATAGTTTCATCCATACCACTGGAAATGTTATTCTAAATTTTAAAATATCTAATTTTTGGGCCAGGACTGGTGGTGCACGCCTTTAGGCCGAGCACTTGGGAGGCAGAGGCAGGTGGAAAGTGTTAATATCTTTGTGAGTTCAAAGGCAGCCTGGTCTACAGAGTGAGTGTCCAGGGACAAGCTGGGACTGACAGGGAGACCCTGTCCTCGAAAGCCATAATAAATAAAGTAAAAATAAAATATTGTTTGAAATCCGAAGGGAAATTTGGGAGATCTAGAAAAATGGATTCAGTGATAAAATACCACTGCGCAGTGATAAGAGCTGCTGACATTACTTCAGTCCACATGGAAATGGCACTTATTTCTTAACTCCCAAATATCCTTCCCCATATTCTCTGCATACACAGGCTTGTGATGGTATTGCAGGATGGGGTTCAGCAGAGCTGCTCCAGTGCTTATCAAACAGAGCAGATACAGAACTCCCAGAGCAAATGTCCGCAGACACAGGGGTCTACTATCATCTGTACATGAGATGCAGCTGTTCTCATTCACTGACGCACCAAGCCCACAGCCACTAGGGGACACAGCCAGCCCTTTCCAAACAAGAGTACTTACCAGAGGAGCTTCTTATGCCCAGGTGAGTCATGGCAGCTGGGAGGTTGCCCACACTATTCCCCACACTCAAACTACCAAAGAGGTGGTCACTGGTATCCAGGGAGGCAGGCAGGGGCGTGGAGTAGTGGAGGTTGGTTAGATCTGGTAATGACCCTCCAGTGTTCAGAGTCCCCAGAAAAGGAGAGAGGCCCATATTTTGGCCATTATGTGGGAAAGCACTGAAAGAAAAAAAAGATAGGTCTTACTTCCTACAATAAACTTGGGTGTTGGAAATGGGACATGTAAAATGCCTTTTTCTTGTCAACAATCAAAGTCCCAGGGTGGCTCTGCCTCACCGTGTTCTGAGAATCTGGACTATTAGCTTATCCTCTCTAATATACAATTTCTTATTCATTAACTTAGATGGATGGAACACCCATACTTATTTAATAGGAATATTTTCCAGATCAGATTAGATAATGGATCCACGATATAAAATGTTGTCAAAAACAAGATAGATACAATTGTTGTACAGGGTTCATGTTGTGTGAGAATTTCCTAATGATCTGTCAAATACTAAAGAAAGTATCCACTGGGCAAATATATTGGTTTTGACTAAGTTTTTTCTAACTTTTAATTAACAATTCATTTTGCTCCGATTTGTTTTATTTTTAGCATATGTGTGTATGGACGATGCACAAGTATGAGGATACCTGCAGAGGACAGAGAGGGGGTCCCATGAACGGAAGTTCATGCAAGTGTGGAGCTGCCATGTGGGTCCGGGAAAAACCAAACCCTGGTTCTCTGCAAAGGCAGCCAGTGTCTACCACTGAGCCTCTCCCCGTCTAGTATTTTCATAAACTATAAAGTGGGGAAAAACCGACTGTTATATTCAAAATCTGTAATTAAGCAGGCAGGGTGGGTAAACACACCGTTAATGCCCAAGCACTCCAGAGTAAGAGCGTCATAGGCAGGGCTTGGATTTCTGTGAGAATCATGCCCAGCCTAGGTCGACATAGTGAGTGCCCAGTTCAGCTGGGCTACAGAGAGACCCTTTTTTTTTTTTTAAACAAACAAACAACAAACAACAAAACAACAAATTCTGTTGCTTTGTCACTATGTGGTAGGTACTAAGCTAAGCCCAGGAAGTATAATGAACAAATAAGGTTAAGGTCTATCTTCACGGTTAGGCCTGTCCCTTACATTTGTAGGCTTGAGGCAATGATGCAAATGGAGCCCTGCATCTGTTTCTCTTTTCTCTCTCTCTCTCGCTCTCTCTCTCTTCTCTCTCTCTCTCTCTCTCTCTCTCAGTAGGAGAATTACATATGTACTTCCTGTGCACAGGCTCCAGGAAGTTGGGGATCTTTATCACTCTCTACCTTATTGTGGCTTAGACAGAGTCTCTCCACAGAGCCTGGGAGCCGAGGTGTGGCAGCCAGCAGCAACCCTGTATCACCTCCTGTCCCTACCAACTCTCGCAGTGGGTTAAGCTGTGATCAACCATGCCCTGGCTTTTATCCCCAAATGGGTGCGGGTTTGAACTGAGGTTCTCATGCTTCCATAGCAAGAGCGCTTACTCACTGAACCCTTTCCTCAGCCCCTGTTTTGATCTTCAAAAGTTATAAAGCAAAGGAAAGTATATCTTTATAATAGCCTGGAAGGTCAGATTCAAATGTAGACTTCCTAGACCTCTCTGTGTCCTACACTAACACACAAAGGGGAAGGCAGCCCAATCCTTAGTCCATATCCTTTCTTCCCACCCAGCCCTGTTCTGTACCGGAGAGCACATATGTGGCCATCCTACATACATGTGCACTGAAGGTCCCTGCAGTCCCTTGGACTCTGCAACTTGGGAGTGGGCTCTCTAAGGGAGAGCTCTCTAAGGCTTCCTAACCCTGTTCTGAGAGAATCTTGTTCTTGGAGTTCATAGGTTAGAGCAACAGAATGACCAACAACCAAAGTATTGCAGTATGAAGCATGGAGGCGATGCTGTTTTGCGCAACAACCAAGATGTTACAAAGAATATTGTGGAGCACAACAGGAAGATGTGTCAAGAGACAGGAAAGCGATGTTCAAGAGACAGGAGAGAGATTGGGGGGGGAGACTGCTACGGACAGGACAGAGTGTTCAAAGGAACCTCAGATCTTGGGTATGGGCTGTGGTCAGGGGTCAATGTAAGTGGTGCAATTGTTGGGAGGTGAAGTGGGAGAGGCAGGTGGGTGAGAAAACATAGAGAAGATGCTGTGGTAGGGTCAGTCAGGGACTGCAGAAGAGAGGAAGCCCAGGGCACACTAGAGAATGACACTTCAGAAGTGTGAGAGTGGTTAGTGTGGAAGATCGCTTAAGGGAACAGAAAGAGGGGTAGCAAAAACCAATGAGAAGATCTGTGCAGCAGTCCAGGCCTCATTCAGGAGAGTAGTGCAGTTGAAGAGGAAGGAAATGGTTGAAGAAAACCACATGGGCCAGAGCAAGGGGAAGGAGCAGTCCGACAGAGGACACTTCACCCAGCACAGCACACACAGTGGAGCAGGTGGAACTGGGGTCATTAGAGTCTCCGAGAGACCTTGAGAAAGCAGGAGACAGTCATAAAGAGTGCAACTTGTGAAATAACCCAACTCAGTCCTGCAATGACAAGTAACTGGTGTGGAGGGTGAGCAGCACATGGGGGAGGCTTTCTGGAGGTCACTGGAGCTGAGTTTGAAAGCTAAAGAACTCAGGTGAACTGCGCAGGAAAATCATTCCATGTAGAGGTCACAGAAGGGGCAAAAACAAGGAAGCATGAAAGCACATGGTGCGTCTAGAAGCTGGGAGGACTCAAAGCCACTGAAGGTTAAGTTTGGAAAGGGTAGGGAGTGAAGGAGGTAGACCGGAAGTGGGCAGAGAGCACCTGAGCTTGACAGAACACAGAGATCAGAGGACAGGACACCAGGGGAAGCCCGGAAAGTCATGCTCAAGTTTTTTGTTCTTTCTTGGTTCTTAAATTTAATTTTTTAGGTGTATGAAATTTTTTGCTTGTATGTATATAAGTGGAACCTGTGCATGTAAAGCCTATGGAGGTCAAAAGAGAGGGTGCCAGATATCCTGGAACTGGAATGATGGACAGTTATTGGCCACAATGTGACTAATTAAGAATCAGTGCTCTTAAGCCGGGTGTAGTGGCACACGCCTTTAACCCAGCACTTGGGAGGCCAGAGCAGGCGGAGCTTTGTGGTTCAAGAGGCCAGCCTGGTCGACAGAGCGAGTTCCGGACAGCTGGGGCTACAAGGAAGACCCTGTCCCAAAGACAAAAAAAAAAAAAGAATCAGTGCTCTTAATCATGGAGCCATCCTCGCCATCCTTCTCCAGCCTCCTTGTTGGTTTTTTTTTGGATTTTTGGTTTGCTGGTTTGTTGAGACTGGGTCTCCCTGTGGCCCCAGAGCTAGCATGGAACTTGCTAATGCAGACCAACCAGTCCTCAATATCACAGAGGTCCACCTGCCTCCAACTATTGGTGTGCTGGGATTAAAAGAGTGGGATCCCATGCCCAGCCATATTCCGTTTTCTTAGTACAGTGTAGCTGACAGACCTGGAAGGCAATGGGTATATCCTGGAGGGAGAAGGGCAAGCAGTAACTTTGCTGAGCTAGCAAATGGTAGAACACAGGGACATCAGAGCATGGGGACAGAGAAGTGGGGACAGAGAAGCGGGGACAGGTGCTGGAGACATGTGGGGAAGAGGACTTTCTAGCTTCTAGCCTTGACAAGGGTGAGCCACCCACTAGGAGAGGCCCCGCTGGATTAGATCCAGGGACTACACCTGTGGATGGGGGTATGGGTCAGAAACACAAATTCTATTTTAACATAGAAGAATTGGCCCAAACAGGATGATGTGTAGTTGGGATGTCCCTTACCGAGGTAAGCCCCAGAGGAAGTAACTGACAGTCTTGAGGATAATTCCACTGAATCAGTAGAGTGTCTAAGAAATCTGGAAACCGAGGGAATGCTAAACAGTAAAGAGAAGTCTCGGCTGGGGCGTGTGGCACACGCCTTAATCCGAGCACTCTGGAGGCAGAGGCAGGTGAATCTTTGTGAGTTTCAAGGCCATCCTGGTCACAAGTGAGTTTCCAGGGACAGCTGGGGCTATAGGGAGACTGTGTCGTCAAAAATACCAAAAAAAAAAAAAAAAAAAAAAAGAGCTTCTCAGAAAAGCCAGTGGGGAGGAGGGCCCGGAAATTCGGAAAGAGATCTGCCTTGATCAGGAAGGTGCCTAGACTCTCTGACCCTCTCCTGGGCCTTTTCTTTATTCAAACATTCTGTTGATTTCTTCCCCCCTCCCCCCTATGAATGCTCTCTACTAAAGCTTTTGTTCCCGGAAAGGCAGGAGGCTTGATACTGTTTTTTTATTGTTCCTAGTGCCCAAAATTAGGGGGCTACTAAATATGTGCATGAGCAGGAGCCCCGAGGGAATGTGCTATGTTTACCTCTGTTTGGCCGGAAGTTTACTTTTTGTGTGTGGGTGTTTTTTTTTTTGAGACAACAGGGTCTCCCTGTAAAGCCCCAGCTGGGCCTGGAACACATTAATGTAGACCAGGCTTAGCCTCAAACTCACAGATCTTGCCTGCACATCTGCCTCCTGAAGGCTGGAATTAAAGGAATTCACCACATGCCCAGCTCATAAAAATTGTTAATTTGAAAATTAGCCCCCGTAGAAAGCAGAAGGAAGCCTCTATCACTCTCTGTCCTAATCCTTTGTAACAGGGTCTCTCGCAATCTCTGTTGCCTCCTTATTTTTCCTTGGCCCCATCTTCCTCACACACTTTTTTTTAGATATGTTTGTACTATATGTATTTTATACACCATCTAAAATATTTTAGGGAGTAAAACCATATACTTTAAAATCCACTAATTAATGGTCTCACAGAGACTCTTATTTTAAATTGCAAATCTTCCTATTCATAGTCTATTTAAAAAAGATAGTAAATTAACATACCATGAAATTTACTGTTTTAACCACTTGTGCATGCACAGTCCAGAGGCATGAAGTACATTCACAGAAGATTTTAAAAGAAACTTCTATGTAGCCAACATCAGTAACTAATTGCTTTCTTTTTTCTTGTCAAAATGATGGCAAGGGCCTGCAACACGTTCTGGGTTGTACCGGTGCACTTCTTTCTGCTCTTAGGAAAGAGTTCTCCTGTTGGTGCCAGAGTCCTTTTGTTATTCTCTACATATTTATGGGGGGGGTTTATTTGCTTTGGGCAGTTATATAATTCAATATGAATACCAAAAGAGAGCGGCAGTTTTTATGCAAATGCACTTGACTGTAAATTGACATCTAGCAAGTTACATTCTAAGAGTTCTAAGACAAACAAAGAAGACTCTTCTTTCAGGAAAACCTCCAGCAGAAGGAACATTACTTACTTGCTACCTCCAACATCACAGGAGCGAGGGCGCCCTGACAGAGAATGGATCTGGGAAGGATCCAGACATGTCAAGGGCCGACCTTCATGTAGCATTTATTTTATCTTTTTGAGGGGGGGTTTAAATTTTATTTATTTATTGTTTTATGTGTATGAGTGTAACTGTCCGCATGTAGAAATTGTGCACCTGTCTCGTGCAATATCATGGAGTTCAGAAGAGGGCATCGGAAGCCCCTGGAACGAGTTAAAGATGGGTTTTCTTAGCTGCAGGTGGGTGCCTGGGATCGAACCTGGTTCCTCCGAAAGAGCATGCTACTCTAACCTCTAGGCCATCCCTCTCCAGCACCCATAGAGCATTTATTTAAATTTGGAGGAGAGTTTTTTTTTTTTTACCCTCTTCTGACCTCCGCGGCATTGCACGACATGGGTGCACAGACCTGCATGCAGACAGTACATTCATACACATACAAAAATAAATAAATAATAATAAAAAAAAAGCTGTCTGTGCAGGCCAGGATATATAACTTAGCGGCAGAACACTCACCTGAGGCCCTAGGGTCAGTCTCAGGTACCATGAGCAAAACAAAACAAACAAAAAGTTAAAAAACAAACAAATCACAATCCTAGTACTTGGGAGGGAGAGGCAGAAGGATCAGGAGTTCAAGGAGTTGGAGGCTAGCCAGGCTGGCCATGAAACTGTCTCAAAAAAAAAAAGGGTGCTACCAAATGGTTCAGGGGGTAAAGGCATTTAGGCATTTGCTGCTGTACTTAGTGCCTTCTGACTGCCACATGTAACCTGTGGTTTGCATGCACATAATAAATAACAAACAAATCTGTTTGATGAAATTATGGAAATGAAAAAATTAAAAATAAAACATTTAGCTAATAAAACTATTATTGTTGTTGTTGTTGTGACTATATTTTGGAGATAGGGCCTCCCTATAGCCCCAGCTGGCCTAGAACCTGCTACGTAGACTAGGCTGTCCTTGACATCACAGAGATCTGCCTGCCTCTGCCTCCTGAGTGCTAGGATTAAAGGCATGTGCCACCACGACCAGCTTTATTATTATTTTTCAAGACAAGAGTATCACATAGCCCAGCTTCAGTTAGAAGCAGCACAGGTCTGGTGTGAAGTGGATTTGTGGTAGAGGATAACCTTGGTGTGCAGGATGTGTATGTGATGTTTTGTATGTATGAGTGAGCACACATGCATTAGCACACGTATAGAGATCAGAGGACAACTCTATCAAGTTCTCTCCATCTACCTTTATGTGGGTTCTAGGGATTTAACTCCGCTGTCAGGCTTGGCAACCATGCACTTTTACCCATTGAGCCATCTCACCAGTCTGGAAAAAAAAATTTTTTTTTGGTCTTTTCAAGACAGGGTCTCCCTGTAGCCCCAGCTATCATGGAACTCACTCTGTAGAGCAGGCTGGCCTTGAACTCACAGAGATCTGCCTGCCTCTGCCTCCCGAGTGCTAGGATTAAAGGCATGGGCCACCACACCCGGCTGAAAACATTTTTTTTTTAATTTTATTTATTTTTGTATGTGTATGAATGTACTGTCTGCATACAGGTCTGTGCACCCGTGTCGTGCAATGCCGCGGAGGTCAGAAGAAGGTCTCGGATTCCCCTGGAACTGGAGTTACAGACGGTTCTCAGCCGCCATGTGGGTGCTGGGGATCGAACCCGGGTCCTCTGCAAGAGCAGTCGGTGCTCTTAAACGCTAGGCTATCTCTCCAGCCCCCTGAAAACATTTTTTTTTTAATTTTATTTATTTTTGTATGTGTATGAGTGTGCTGTCTGCATGTAGGTTTGTGCACCCGTGTCGTGCAATGCCACGGAGGTCAGAAGAGGGTGTGGGATTCCCCTGGAACTGGAGTTCTCCTGGAGTTGGAGTTTCAGACGGTTCTCAGCCGCCATGTGGGTGCTGGGGATCGAACCCGGGTCCCCTGAAAACATTTTTTAAAGGTATAAATGATGTCTATGATAGAATCCTGATCCATGACACGTAACAGATTCAGGTAGCTCAAATAATGAGATCTGAATTTAGATAAAAATTAAAGATATGAATTTAGATAAAAGAAGTCTTGTTTAGAAAGAATGCTTGAATGTCTTTCAAAAATATGTGTATCAGGCTCCCCCCCCACCTTTGGTCTTTTTGAGACAGAGCTCGCTATGCAGACCAGGCTGGCCTTGAACTCACTCACAGAGATCCAAGGCTTTTTTTTTTTTTTAATGTAGCTCAGGATGCCCTAGAATTTGTTTCTCCTGCCTCAGCTTTCTAAGTGCTAGGATAATAGACATGTGTACCATACCTGGTACACCAGATAGTTAAAGGTGTGCACAGAAACTATAAAGCTAGACACTAGTATCTGTGTGTTCTGGACAAATCATGCTGGTTTTTTGGTCTTTTCGAGACCGGGTCTCCTTATAGCCCCAGCAGTCCGGGAACTCACTCTGTAGACCAGGCTGGCCTTGAACTCACAAAGTTCTGCCTGCCTCTGCCTCCCAGGTGCTAGGATTAAAGGCGTGGGCCACCAAATCATGCCGTTTTGAGGAAGGTAAAAGTCAATGATTAAACACACAACCATTTCCTCCAGGATTCCTAGCAGGGCTGCTATGGCCTGGGGCTGTACTATACCACTGGGAAGAGAAGGGTGTACCACCTGTGCTGGAGCTGAGAAGAGCACTGTCAGGTTCAACATGATTTTTTTTTTTTTTTTTTTGTCTTTT
>VZQC01002452.1:1304487-1315127 GCA_009823505.1 Rhizomys pruinosus
TTTGTTTTTTTTTTTGGTGGGTCTTTTGAGACAGGGTCTCCCTGTAGCCATAGGCTAGTCTGGAACTCACTGTGTAGACCAAGGCTGGCCTTGAACACACAGAGATCCACCTGCCTCTGCCTCCCAAGTGCTGAGGGTAATCATACCATCATAACAGAATGTCACATCAAGTCTCCTTACAAGTTATCACTTGAGGGCTGTGGGGATAGCGCAGCCGTTAAAGGCTGAGGCTAAGAACTGCAAAAAAACAAGTTAACACTTGATTATAGTCAATACCGCATCCTTAAGTATTTCTGAAAACTTGAATAATGTTGAGCTCTAGTAGATTTGTAATATATATATAGTGTAAATATTTTCATCATACCCACTGTAAATTTTCTAAATTTTAAAATATCTATTTTTGGCCAGGCGTGGTGGTGCACGCCTTTAATCCTAGCACTTGGGAGGCAGAGGCAGGTGGATCTTTGTGAGTTCAAGGCCAGCCTGGTCTACAGAGTGAGTTCCAGGACAGCTGGGACTACAGGGAGACCCTGTCTCGAAAAGACCAATAAATAAATAAATAAAAATAAAATATTTTTGAAATCCGAAGGGAAATTTGGGAGATCTAGAAAAATGGATTCAGTGATAAAATACCACTGCGCAGTGATAAGAGCTGCTGACATTACTTCAGTCCACATGGAAATGGCACTTATTTCTTAACTCCCAAATATCCTTCCCCATATTCTCTGCATACACAGGCTTGTGATGGTATTGCAGGATGGGGTTCAGCAGAGCTGCTCCAGTGCTTATCAAACAGAGCAGATACAGAACTCCCAGAGCAAATGTCCGCAGACACAGGGGTCTACTATCATCTGTACATGAGATGCAGCTGTTCTCATTCACTGACGCACCAAGCCCACAGCCACTAGGGGACACAGCCAGCCCTTTCCAAACAAGAGTACTTACCAGAGGAGCTTCTTATGCCCAGGTGAGTCATGGCAGCTGGGAGGTTGCCCACACTATTCCCCACACTCAAACTACCAAAGAGGTGGTCACTGGTATCCAGGGAGGCAGGCAGGGGCGTGGAGTAGTGGAGGTTGGTTAGATCTGGTAATGACCCTCCAGTGTTCAGAGTCCCCAGAAAAGGAGAGAGGCCCATATTTTGGCCATTATGTGGGAAAGCACTGAAAGAAAAAAAAGATAGGTCTTACTTCCTAAACTTGGGTGTTGGAAATGGGACATGTAAAATGCCTTTTTCTTGTCAACAATCAAAGTCCCAGGGTGGCTCTGCCTCACCGTGTTCTGAGAATCTGGACTATTAGCTTATCCTCTCTAATATACAATTTCTTATTCATTAACTTAGATGGATGGAACACCCATACTTATTTAATAGGAATATTTTCCAGATCAGATTAGATTATGGATCCACTATATAAAATGTTAGATACAATTTTACAGGGTTCATGTTGTTAGATTTCTATATGATCTTTTCAAAATACTAAAGAAAGTATCACTGGGCAAATATATTGTTTTGACTAAGTTTTCATAAACTTTTAATATAACAATTCATTTTGTAAGGATTTGTTTTATTTTTATGCATATGTGTGTGTGCATGCACAAGTATGAGGATACCTGCAGAGGACAGAAGAGGGGGTCCCCTGGAACTGGAGTTCATGCAGTTGTGAGCTGCCATGTGGGTGCTGGAAACCAAACCTGGGTTCTCTGCAAGAGCAGCCAGTGCTCTTAACCACTGAGCCATCTCTCCAGTCTAGTTTTCATAAACTTTAAAGTGAGGAAAACATACTGTTATTATCAAAATCTGTTAATTAAGCCAGGCATGGTGGTACACACCTTTAATCCCAACACTCAGGAGGCAGAGGCAGGTGGATTTCTGTGAGATCAATGCCAGCCTGGTCTACATAGTGAGTTCCAGTTCAGCTGGGGCTACAGAGAGACCCTATTTAAACAAACAAACAAACAAACAAACAAAACAACAAATTCTGTTGCTTTGTCACTATGTGGTAGGTACTAAGCTAAGCCCAGGAAGTATAATGAACAAATAAGGTTAAGGTCTATCTTCACGGTTAGGCCTGTCCCTTACATTTGTAGGCTTGAGGCAATGATGCAAATGGAGCCCTGCATCTGTTTCTCTTTCTCTCTCTCTCTCTCTCTCTCTCTCTCTCTCTCTCTCTCTCTCTAGTAATGTATAATATGTATCTTCTGTGACAGGCTCGGGAGTTTGGGGATCATTTATCGACTCTCTACCTTATTAATGCTTAGGACAGAATCTCTCACTAAGCTGGAGCTAGGTTGGGCAGCCAGCAGCAAGCCTGTTATCCTCTCCTGTCTCCAACTCTCGCAGTGGGGTTACAGGCATGTATGCAACCATGCTGGCTTTTTCATGGGTGCTGGAATTTGAACTGAGGTTCTCATGCTTCCATAGCAAGAGCGCTTACTCACTGAACCCTTTCCTCAGCCCCTGTTTTGATCTTCAAAAGTTATAAAGCAAAGGAAAGTATATCTTTATAATAGCCTGGAAGGTCAGATTCAAATGTAGACTTCCTAGACCTCTCTGTGTCCTACACTAACACACAAAGGGGAAGGCAGCCCAATCCTTAGTCCATATCCTTTCTTCCCACCCAGCCCTGTTCTGTACCGGAGAGCACATATGTGGCCATCCTACATACATGTGCACTGAAGGTCCCTGCAGTCCCTTGGACTCTGCAACTTGGGAGTGGGCTCTCTAAGGGAGAGCTCTCTAAGGCTTCCTAACCCTGTTCTGAGAGAATCTTGTTCTTGGAGTTCATAGGTTAGAGCAACAGAATGACCAACCAAGTAATTGCAGTATGAGAGGAGGCATGCTGTTTAGCGCAATACAACAGAGGTACAAATAATATTGGGAGCACAACAGGAAGAGGTGTCAAGAGACAGGAAGCGATGTCAAGAGACAGGAAGAGATGTGGAGGGGGAGACTTTGCTACGGACATGACAGAGTGTTCAAGGAACCTCAAGATGCTTGGTATGGCTGGGGTCAGGGGTCAATGTAAGTGGTGCAATTGTTGGGAGGTGAAGTGGGAGAGGCAGGTGGGTGAGAAAACATAGAGAAGATGCTGTGGTAGGGTCAGTCAGGGACTGCAGAAGAGAGGAAGCCCAGGGCACACTAGAGAATGACACTTCAGAAGTGTGAGAGTGGTTAGTGTGGAAGATCGCTTAAGGGAACAGAAAGAGGGGTAGCAAAAACCAATGAGAAGATCTGTGCAGCAGTCCAGGCCTCATTCAGGAGAGTAGTGCAGTTGAAGAGGAAGGAAATGGTTGAAGAAAACCACATGGGCCAGAGCAAGGGGAAGGAGCAGTCCGACAGAGGACACTTCACCCAGCACAGCACACACAGTGGAGCAGTGGAACTGGGGTATTAGAGTCTCCGAGAGACCTTGAGAAAGCAGGAGACAGTCATAAAGAGTGCAACTTGTGAAATAACCCAACTCAGTCCTGCAATGACAAGTAACTGGTGTGGAGGGTGAGCAGCACATGGGGGAGGCTTTCTGGAGGTCACTGGAGCTGAGTTTGAAAGCTAAAGAACTCAGGTGAACTGCGCAGGAAAATCATTCCATGTAGAGGTCACAGAAGGGGCAAAAACAAGGAAGCATGAAAGCACATGGTGCGTCTAGAAGCTGGGAGGACTCAAAGCCACTGAAGGTTAAGTTTGGAAAGGGTAGGGAGTGAAGGAGGTAGACCGGAAGTGGGCAGAGAGCACCTGAGCTTGACAGAACACAGAGATCAGAGGACAGGACACCAGGGGAAGCCCGGAAAGTCATGCTCAAGTTTTTGTTCTTTCTTGGTTCTTAAATTAATTTTTAGGTGTGAATATTTTGCTTGTATGCTATTAAGTGGACCTGTGCATGTAAAGCCTATAGGTAAAAGAGGATGTCAGATCTCCTGGGAACTGGAATTGCAGACCAGTTATTGGCCAAATGTGACTAATTAAGAATCAGTGCTCTTAAGCCGGTTGTAGTGGACGTTTAATCCTAGCATTGGGAGGCAAGAGGCAGGCGGATCTTTGTGAGTTCAAGGCCAGTGTCTAGCAGCGAGTTCCAGGACAGCTGGGGTACAGGAGATGTCTCAGACAAAAAAAAAAAAAGGATCAGTGCTCTAATCATGGAGCCATCTCTCCAGCCTCCATTTTTTTTTGGATTTTGTTTGCTTTTTTTTGAGAGGGTCTTGACCCTGCAGAGCACGAACGTCAAGATTATTAGGTATGCTAATTCGATGGGATTAAAGAGTGGGATCCCAGCCCAGCCATATTCCGTTTTCTTAGTACAGTGTAGCTGACAGACCTGGAAGGCAATGGGTATATCCTGGAGGGAGAAGGGCAAGCAGTAACTTTGCTGAGCTAGCAAATGGTAGAACACAGGGACATCAGAGCATGGGGACAGAGAAGTGGGGACAGAGAAGCGGGGACAGGTGCTGGAGACATGTGGGGAAGAGGACTTTCTAGCTTCTAGCCTTGACAAGGGTGAGCCACCCACTAAGGAGAGGCCCCGCTGGATTAGATCAGGTGACTACACCTGTGGATGGGGTTGAGGTCAGAACACAAATTCTATTTTAGACTCTGAGTATTGGCCAAACAGGATGATGTGTAGTTGGGATGTCCCTTACCGAGGTAAGCCCCAGAGGAAGTAACTGACAGTCTTGAGGATAATTCCACTGAATCAGTAGAGTGTCTAAGAAATCTGGAAACCGAGGGAATGCTAAACAGTAAAGAAGAAGTCTCGCTGGGGCGTGGTGGCACAGCCTTTAATCCTAGCATCTTGGAGCAGAGCAGGTGAATTTTGTGAGTTCAAGGCAAGCCTGGTCTACAGAGTGAGTTCCAGGACAGCTGGGGTATAGGGAGACCTGTGTCTCAAAAAGACCAAAAAAAAAAAAAAAAAAAAAAAAGAGAATCTCAGAAAAAGCCAGTGGGGAGGAGGGCCGGAATTCGGAAAGAGATTGCCTTGATCAGGAAGGTGCCTAGATCTCTGACCCTCTCTGGGCCTTTTCTTTATTCAAACATTCTGTTGATTTCTTCCCCCTCCCCCTTATTATGTCTCTCTACTAAGAGCTTTGGTTCCCTGAAAGCAGAGGCTTATTGTTTGGTTCATTGTTCCTAGTGCCCAAAATTAGGGGGTACTAAATATGTGCATGAGCAGGAGCCCCGAGGGAATGTGCTATGTTTACCTCTGTTTGGCCGGAAGTTTACTTTTGTGTGTGTGGGTGGTTTGAGACAGGGTCTCTCTGTAGCCGCTGGCTGGAATCCATTCTGTTAGACCAGGTCTGGCCTTGAACTCACAGAGATCTGCCTGCATCTGCCTCCTGAATGTGGAATTAAAGGATTCACACCATGCCCAGCTCTATAAATTTTTAATTTGAAATTAGCCCGTACAAGCAGAAGGAAGCCTCTATCCATCTCTGTAATCCTTTGTAACAGGGTGTCTCGCACATCTCTGTTGCTCCTTCTTTCCTTGGCCCCTCTTCCTCACACACGTTTTTTTAGATATGTTCTGTATATTGTATTTTTATACACCATCTAAAATATTTTAGGGAGTAAAACCATATACTTTAAAATCCACTAATTAATGGTCTCACAGAGACTCTTATTTTAAATTGCAATCTTCATATTATTCTATTTTAAAAAATAGTGTAAAATTTAACATACATGAAATTTACTGTTTTAACCACTTGTGCATGCACAGTCCAGAGGCATGAAGTACATTCACAGAAATTTTAAAAGAACTTCTATGTAGCCAATCATCAGGTTAACTAATGCTTTCTTTTTTTCTTGTCAAATGATGTCAATGGCCTGCCACACGTTCTGGTTGATACCCGTGCACTTCTGCTTCTTCTAGGAGAGTTCTCTGTGTGTCCAGAGTCCGTTAGGTTATTCTCTAACATATTTATGGTGGTTTTATTTGCTTTGGGCAGTTATATAATTCAATATGAATACCAAAAGAGAGCGGCAGTTTTTATGCAAATGCACTTGACTGTAAATTGACATCTAGCAAGTTACATTCTAAGAGTTCTAAGACAAACAAAGAAGACTCTTCTTTCAGGAAAACCTCCAGCAGAAGGAACATTACTTACTTGCTACCTCCAACATCACAGGAGCGAGGGCGCCCTGACAGAGACTGGATTGGGAATAGCAGATCCAACATCGTCAATGGCCTTTGGAGCCTTATTTTTCTTTTTTTTGGGGGGGGTTCATTTTATTATTTATTTTTTTTTTGTGTGATTTGTTGATNCCAACTCTCGCAGTGGGGTTACAGGCATGTATGTCAACCATGCTGGCTTTTTCCCATGGGCTGGGAATTTGAACTGAGGTTCTCATGCTTCCATAGCAAGAGCGCTTACTCACTGAACCCTTTCCTCAGCCCCTGTTTTGATCTTCAAAAGTTATAAAGCAAAGGAAAGTATATCTTTATAATAGCCTGGAAGGTCAGATTCAAATGTAGACTTCCTAGACCTCTCTGTGTCCTACACTAACACACAAAGGGGAAGGCAGCCCAATCCTTAGTCCATATCCTTTCTTCCCACCCAGCCCTGTTCTGTACCGGAGAGCACATATGTGGCCATCCTACATACATGTGCACTGAAGGTCCCTGCAGTCCCTTGGACTCTGCAACTTGGGAGTGGGCTCTCTAAGGGAGAGCTCTCTAAGGCTTCCTAACCCTGTTCTGAGAGAATCTTGTTCTTGGAGTTCATAGGTTAGAGCAACAGAATGACCAACCAAGTAATTGCAGTATGAGAGGAGGCATGCTGTTTAGCGCAATACAACAAGAGGTACAAATAATATTGGGAGCACAACAGGAAGAGGTGTCAAGAGACAGGAAGCGATGTCAAGAGACAGGAAGAGATGTGGAGGGGGAGACTTTGCTACGGACATGACAGAGTGTTCAAGGAACCTCAAGATGCTTGGTATGGCTGGGGTCAGGGGTCAATGTAAGTGGTGCAATTGTTGGGAGGTGAAGTGGGAGAGGCAGGTGGGTGAGAAAACATAGAGAAGTGTGTGGTAGGGTCAGTCAGGACTGCAGAAGAGAGGAAGCCCAGGGCACACTAGAGAATGACACTTCAGAAGTGTGAGAGTGGTTAGTGTGGAAGATCGCTTAAGGGAACAGAAAGAGGGGTAGCAAAAACCAATGAGAAGATCTGTGCAGCAGTCCAGGCCTCATTCAGGAGAGTAGTGCAGTTGAAGAGGAAGGAAATGGTTGAAGAAAACCACATGGGCCAGAGCAAGGGGAAGGAGCAGTCCGACAGAGGACACTTCACCCAGCACAGCACACACAGTGGAGCAGGTGGAACTGGGGTATTAGACGTCTCCGAGAGACCTTGAGAAAGCAGGAGACAGTCATAAAGAGTGCAACTTGTGAAATAACCCAACTCAGTCCTGCAATGACAAGTAACTGGTGTGGAGGGTGAGCAGCACATGGGGGAGGCTTTCTGGAGGTCACTGGAGCTGAGTTTGAAAGCTAAAGAACTCAGGTGAACTGCGCAGGAAAATCATTCCATGTAGAGGTCACAGAAGGGGCAAAAACAAGGAAGCATGAAAGCACATGGTGCGTCTAGAAGCTGGGAGGACTCAAAGCCACTGAAGGTTAAGTTTGGAAAGGGTAGGGAGTGAAGGAGGTAGACCGGAAGTGGGCAGAGAGCACCTGAGCTTGACAGAACACAGAGATCAGAGGACAGGACACCAGGGGAAGCCCGGAAAGTCATGCTCATTTTTTGTTCTTTCTTGGTTCTTAAATTAATTTTTGGGTATGAATATTTTGCTTGTATGCTATTAAGTGGACCTGTGCATGTAAAGCCTATGAGGTCAAAAGAGGATGTCAGATCTCCTGAACTGGAATTGCAGACCGTTATTGGCCACAATGTGACTAATTAAGAATCAGTGCTCTTAAGCCGGTTGTAGTTGCGACACCTTTAATCCTAGCATTGGGAGGCAAGGGCAGGCGGTCTTTGTGAGTTCAAGGCCAGCCTGGTCTCAAGCGAGTTCCAGGACAGCTGGGGCTACAGGAAGACCCCTGTCTCAAAAGACAAAAAAAAAACAAAAGAGATCAGTGCTCTAATCATGGAGCCATCTCTCCAGCCTCCATTTTTTTTTGGATTTTGTTTGCTTTTTTGAGATGGGTCTCCCTGTGGCCCCAGAGCTAGCATGGAACTTGCTTGCGACCAAGCCAGTCTCAATATCACAGAGGTCCACCTGCCTCCACTATTGAGTGCTGGGATTAAAGAGTGGGATCCATGCCCAGCCATATTCCGTTTTCTTAGTACAGTGTAGCTGACAGACCTGGAAGGCAATGGGTATATCCTGGAGGGAGAAGGGCAAGCAGTAACTTTGCTGAGCTAGCAAATGGTAGAACACAGGGACATCAGAGCATGGGGACAGAGAAGTGGGGACAGAGAAGCGGGGACAGGTGCTGGAGACATGTGGGGAAGAGGACTTTCTAGCTTCTAGCCTTGACAAGGGTGAGCCACCCACTAGGAGAGGCCCCGCTGGATTGATCCAGGGACTACACCTGTGGATGGGGTATGGGTCAGAACACAAATTCTATTTTAGACTCTGAGTATTGGCCAAACAGGATGATGTGTAGTTGGGATGTCCCTTACCGAGGTAAGCCCCAGAGGAAGTAACTGACAGTCTTGAGGATAATTCCACTGAATCAGTAGAGTGTCTAAGAAATCTGGAACCGAGGGAATGCTAAACAGTAAAGAGAAAGTCTCGCTGGGCGTGTGTGGCACACGCCTTTAATCCTAGCAACTTGGAGCAGAGCAGGTGAATCTTTGTGAGTTCAAGGCCAGCCTGGTCTACAGAGTGAGTTCCCGGACAGCTGGGGGCTATAGGGAGACTGTGTCTTCAAAAAAGATCCCCCAAAAAAAAAAAAAAAAAAAAAAAAAAGAGAATCTCAGAAAAGCCAGTGGGGAGGAGGGCCCGGAAATTCGGAAAGAGATCTGCCTTGATCAGGAAGGTGCCTAGACTCTCTGACCCTCTCCTGGGCCTTTTCTTTATTCAAACATTCTGTTGATTTCTTCCCCCCTCCCCCCCTATTATGCTCTCTACTAAGAGCTTTGGTTCCCTGAAAGCAGAGGCTTGATCTGTTTTGTTCATTGTTCCTAGTGCCCAAAATTAGGGGGCTACTAAATATGTGCATGAGCAGGAGCCCCGAGGGAATGTGCTATGTTTACCTCTGTTTGGCCGGAAGTTTACTTTTTGTGTGTGGTGTTTTTGAGACAGGGTCTCTCTGTAGCCCCAGCTGGCCTGGAACTCATTCTGTAGACCAGGCTGGCCTTGAACTCACAGAGATCTGCCTGCATCTGCCTCCTGAATGCTGGAATTAAAGGAATTCACCACCATGCCCAGCTCATAAAATTTTTAATTTGAAAATTAGCCCCGTACAAGCAGAAGGAAGCCTCTATCACTCTCTGTCCTAATCCTTTGTAACAGGGTCTCTCGCAATCTCTGTTGCCTCCTTATTTTTCCTTGGCCCCATCTTCCTCACACACTTTTTTTTAGATATGTTTGTACTATATGTATTTTATACACCATCTAAAATATTTTAGGGAGTAAAACCATATACTTTAAAATCCACTAATTAATGGTCTCACAGAGACTCTTATTTTAAATTGCAAATCTTCCTATTCATATTCTATTTTAAAAAATATAGTAAAATTAACATACCATGAAATTTACTGTTTTAACCACTTGTGCATGCACAGTCCAGAGGCATGAAGTACATTCACAGAAGATTTTAAAAGAAACTTCTATGTAGCCAATCATCAGGTTAACTAATGCTTTCTTTTTTTCTTGTCAAATGATGTCAATGGCCTGCCACACGTTCTGGTTGATACCTGTGCACTTCTGCTTCTTCTAGGAGAGTTCTCTGTGTGTCCAGAGTCCGTTAGGTTATTCTCTAACATATTTATGGTGGTTTTATTTGCTTTGGGCAGTTATATAATTCAATATGAATACCAAAAGAGAGCGGCAGTTTTTATGCAAATGCACTTGACTGTAAATTGACATCTAGCAAGTTACATTCTAAGAGTTCTAAGACAAACAAAGAAGACTCTTCTTTCAGGAAAACCTCCAGCAGAAGGAACATTACTTACTTGCTACCTCCAACATCACAGGAGCGAGGGCGCCCTGACAGAGACTGGATCTGGGAAGAGATCAGCACATGTCAATGGCACCTTCATGGAGCATTTATTTTTATCTTTTTTGGGGGGGGTTAAATTTTATTTATTTATTTTTTATGTGTATGAGTGTACTGTCTGCATGTAGATTGGTGCACCTGTCTCGTGCAATATCATGGAGTTCAGAAGAGGGCATCGGATTCCCCTGGAACTGGAGTTAAAGATGGTTCTTAGCTGCCATGTGGGTGCTGGGGATCGAACCTGGGTCCTCTGCAAGAGCAGTCGGTACTCTTAACCGCTAGGCCATCTCTCCAGCCCCCATAGAGCATTTATTTAAATTTGGAGGAGAGTTTTTTTTTTTTTGTCTTTTTGAGACAAGGTCTCCCTGGAGCCTCAGGCTGTCCTGGAACTCACTCTGTAGACCAGGCTGGCCTTGAACTCACAAAGATCCGCCTGCCTCTGCCTCCCGAGTGCTAGGATTAAAGGCGTGCGCCACCACGCCC
>VZQC01002452.1:1316109-1395725 GCA_009823505.1 Rhizomys pruinosus
CGGATTGAGAGAGGACGTCCATAGGTCTGTTGCATTAAGTTATCTTTTTTTTTTTTTTTTGGTATTTTTGAGACAGGGTCTCCCTTTTAATTCCAGGTGGCCTGGAGCTCTATCTCTAGACCAGGCTGGCCTTGAACTCACAGAGATCCACTTGCCTCTGTCTCCCAAGTGTTGGGATTAAAGGCGTGCACCACCAGGCCCCGGCTACCCAGAGCTTTTGATGATATGAATAAAATATGGTAGCCTAATGGGTTTTCTCTGTGAGAGTAAATTTATGTGAAAATAAGGAAGTTAAGACATCCCTGTGCTAATTCATTAATACAATTGTGTTAATGTTGCTTGGACTACCACTCCTTAGTATATCTTTCCAGTCAGTGAATCCAAATCCTTTCTTCCCTTTTCTCCCAATTTTCATGTCTCCACTTCTGCAGGATTTTGCAAGGGCCCCGATACCCAGGGACAACACACACAGCTGAGCACTGTGCACCCACCTCCTTGGTCTCCCACAGTTGTTTTGGCAGTGGCTTCGGAACGTTTAATAGATTCTCTTCTTTCAATGGACCAGGGAAAGATGCTACTAAAAGGAAGGAGGGAGAAGTGATTTTTTTTTTTTTCCTAAGAAAGATTCTTATGTAGCCCTGGCTAGCCTGGAACTTACTAAGTAGCCAAGACTAGACTCAAACTTCGAGCTAAACCCCTGTCTCATCCTTTAGAGTGGTGAAATTTCAGGCATATGCCACCATACCTAGCAAAACCAAATTAACAAATACTTACTGACCATCTAGTAGGAGGGTGCTTTGAGTGTCACTGTGGCATTTGCAGGGATGAGTACGAAATGGATTCAAACTTGAAAAAATCTCTAAAGTAAGTAAGTAAGTAGCCAAGGGATGAGAGCAACAGCTACATGACTGTCATTAAAACTGAAGAAAGCCCAGGAGAAGCACTGGTCCAGTCCTGTTGCAGGGCAGAGAAGCAAGTAAACAGAGAGGCCCTGGAGCTGCTTGCTCTGGGCTTGCTTTATAGACACCGGAAAGGACATTCAAGTAAGACAGCTGAAAACGAGCCAAAGGCCTTAGGAGGTGGGGGAGAAAGTGGTGCACAGTTACCAGCTAGATTAACTCTTTTCATTTCGGGTGTTCTGAGTAAATAGGTGATTGAAAATAAGAAGTGGGGGACCAAGACCAGGTCAGGACCTTGCAGGCTTGGAAAAAGGGACAGATAGGAAAGACACACGGTAAGCTAGAAAAGCTGAAATGAGGAAAGTAACAAATGGAGAAGAGGCAGGCTAGGGAGATGGCTCCGAGGATAGAGCACTTGCTTACAAACAGGAGGACCAGTGTTCAGATACTCAGAACCCAGGGAAAAGCTGGGAGGGCATGGCAGCCCCTTTAATCCCAGCACATGGGGTGCAAGGACAGAATCCCTGAGGCAGGCTAATTAGATTAGTCAGAATTGGCAAGCTCTGGGATCAGCAGGACTCCTTGCCGGAATAAGTAAGGTGGAGAGTGATGGGGGAAATCACCTGATGTCAATTTTGGGCTTCCACAAGAATGGCATGCATATGTCCACATACATGTGAACATATATACACACCCTATACACAAAATAAATAAATATGCTGGGTGTGGTGGAGCACGCCTTTAATCCTAGCACTTGGGAGGCAGAGGCAGGCAGATCTCTGTGAGTTCAAGGCCAGCCTGATCTACAGAGCGAGTTCCAGGACAGCTGGGACTAAAGGGAGACCCTGTCTCAAAAATACCAAAAAATAATAAATAAATAAATAAATAAATAAATAAATTTTAAAATGAGGGGTAGCACATGGAAATCACAGTGGCAGTGAAGCTACTTGATAACCTGGTGGGGTTGGGAATAAAGATTTCAGGCTGAGTAGCTAATGAGAGTTCTAGTGGCTCTCTAATTCCACAAAACAACTTGGCTTTGCATGAAGAGAGTGTTCAACGGCTTTCAAGTTTAACACTCTCAGCCATATCAGTGAATACAAGAAAGCTGGGCCACAAAACAAGTGAAGGCTTTTTGTTCTCAAGACATAGACCAGAGGTGAAAGGTGAGCTTTGAGTAATTGTGTGATCTATAATGTCAGAAAGAATACTCAACATCAGACCCTGGAGACTGCTTGTAACTAGCAATGCTGCTAGGCTGTGGTGACTGCATACTCCAGTCTGAGTGTTTCAGCTATCCTGTCCTTGCCCCACACGGATGGATAACAATCCAGGAAGTTACTTAAACTGAGATCAAAGCCAGGTCTGTTGGCACATGCCTGCAATCCCAGGACACGGGCGGTGGAAGCAAGAGGACCAAGGCCGCCGGCTACAGGATGCCATATCTCAAAAAGCAGACAAACAAAAAAGGAGACCAAAATCTCAGGATGAATTCTGAAAAAAGGTTTTGAAATGAACCCTTTCCTCCCCAAGTTGGAATTGGTCAGAGTGTTTTGTTATAGCAATTTAAAGGAAACTAGAATACTTAGCCATCTCCAGTCTAGATTATTCTTTTGAAGAGCTTATTTTATCCATATTCTTGTTGATTTCTTTTTACTAATCACTGGTATAATGCTGTGGAAAGGTCAGTTTCATGAGGACCCCATAACTGCTTTACTTGCTGCTTAACAAACATAAGTGCCTGGGGCATGTGGACCCATAGCAACTCTCCACAACTAGGAGACAAGAACAATAAGCTTTGGAGAGCCTTTATAGTTCAATGGAATGAGAGAGCAAGAATTGAAAGTGCTCTAAAAGGTGCTGTGGATGCTGGGAAAAGTTACCAGGGTGACCTAAGCCAGGCAGCTTCAAGACTTCAGGCCCAGGAGTTTGGTTACAGGAGTATGACTGGGAGTATGACCGGGACAGGCCCAGCGCCTTAACAGGGACTGTTCTCTTTGAGGAGTTCATTGTTTTTAGTTTCTTTTTGTATACAAGGTTTTTTGGGAATTCTTCAAAGAATTCACTGGGGAGGACCTTGAAGTCATTTCTTCATTTTTGCTTTGATGGATTAGATGTTCAATGATGTTTCAACTTTTCACGATTTTATTCAACGCCTAAAATGGTTTTCTCAGAACAAAGTTTGCAGGATGGTGACAAAGAGCTGTGTTTCTCTTGAAAGCGATTCTCGTTTTCATACTCCCCATAAGCCTGATTTCTGTGGCATATAAACCTAATTTAGCTGCTTAGTTTCAGATTATGAAAACTACATTTCAACTTATAAAGATTTAAGGAAAAGAAAACAGTGCCTTGTGCTGAATGAATAAATTAACAGTGTTGGATCCTCGTTTGTCAATGGCTTTGAGTGTCATTTCAGCAGATCTCTAACATGATTTTAAGTAGCTTTTATAAAACTCAGCATCTTCCACAAAATTTAAAATTCTACCTTACAATATATTTGCATTTTCTTTTCTTTTCTTTTTTTTTTTTAACCTAGGATCATATCTATCCCAGCTGGTCTTAAACTCTCAGTGTAGCCAAGGCTGGCCTTGAACTTCTGATCCCCCTGCCTTCATTTTCCAAGTGCTACAATCACAAATGTATGCCTGTGGTTTATTTGGTACTAGGGGGTGAATCTGGACCATCATGCATGTTAGGCAAGCACTCTACCATCTGAGCCACATTCTAAGGCCAAACTTGCATTTTCCTTACACTGTTTATTTAAATCTATGAATTACCCCCAGTGACTTTCTAAATGGGCCGAGACAGTGTTGAGGAGAGAAGGACATTGGCACAATTAACTGTTTTTTTTTTTTATTATTAATTTTTATTTATTTCTGTATGTGTATGAATGTACTGTCTGCATGCAAGTCTGTGCACCCGTGTCGTGCAACGCCGCGGAGTTCAGAAGAGGGTCTCGGATTCCCCTGGAACTGGAGTTCTCCTGGATTTGGAGCTTCAGACGGTTCTCAGCCGCCATGTGGTTGCTGGGGATCGAACCCGGGTCCTCTGCAAGAGCGGTCGGCGCTCTTAACCGCTAGGCCATCTCTCCAGCCCAAACAATTAACTGTTTAAGTGATTGATGCATTCATATTTTCAGGTGACTGCAACTTTTGCTTCCCTGCGCAACCCTGTGATGTGGTACTGTAGAGACCTGGATAAGTAACCTTTATAATCTAGTTACATGTTTTCTTTCTCATGTCTTTGATCATGTCTAGCTAAGTTTTCTAGAGCATCTCAGATAAGTAATCCAATCAACAGCTGTCAGCCTTTTGGGAAGTCTTCGAAACATAAGTACCACTAGGTCAAGTTGTGAGAGGTTATACATAGGAGTCAGCATCCCACCCCAATACCTGTTCATACCTTCCCTGTGGCCATCATTTTCACCATCACAGAAACCTGGTAGGAAAGGAAAAGACATACTTTTATGCAGTGCTTTCATTTATTCATTAATTAGTAACTTACTGATATGAAATACAATCTTTGAAAATTATTCTGCAGCAGTTCTGACACATCAAAGTGCCTCCAAGGTACGTTAGTATCCAGACTAGCACAGACACAGCTTTCTGAGTCTCAGGGGTGCTTATGTACTCTACCTTGAAAAGTGGCTCCATCTTAAAGTTTCTTACTCTGTCTCAAGAGAAGAACACTCACTGGTTGACAAAGTCTGAGAACATGTCTTCAAATCACAAAGCAGAAAAGGTTGCCTTCTTACACTTCCAAAAGGTCTATCTTGGAGGAGGACAGGTAACTCAGAACCCATACCACTGTTCTGACACTTACCATGGATGGAAGTTTGATGATGGGCCACTCTTACATATATCTCTTTTAAAAATATTTTATTATTTTATTTTTATTATGTGTATGGGTGTACTGCCTGCATGCAGGTAGGTACACACATGTCATGCAGTCCCTGGAGGTCAGAAGAAGACATTGGATCCCTTGGAATTGGAGTTACTAATGACTGTTAGCCACCATGTGTTTGCTGGGAACTGATACCTGCTGAGATTGAACTGGATCCTCTGCCAGAGCAGCCAGTCCTCTTAACTGCCGAGCTAGCTCTACATATATCTCTTGTACGATCAAGTTATTTAAATAACGTCTACCCGGAGCCTAAGCTAATTTAAAGAGTATTTGTAGCAGCTATTTTCAAAGTTTTTTTTTTTTAACCGACTTGGAATAAATTCTGGTTCAGTTAAGAAACCCAAAGGTCAGGGGGCTGGAGCGATGGCCTAGCGGTTAAGAGCGCCGACCGCTCTTGCAGAGGACCCGGGTTCGATCCCCAGCACCCACATGGCGGCCGAGAGCCGTCTGAAACTCCAATTCCAGGAGAACTCCAGTTCCAAGGGAGTCCGACGCCCTCTTCTGACCTCCGCGGCACTGCACGTCACGGGTGCACAGACTTGCATGCACACAATACATTCATACACGTACAGAAATAAAAAAAAAAAAGAAACCCAAAGGTCTACTGATGATGATGAAGTAAAGCACTTCCCAGCCCCTAAGCTGAAGAACTGTGCCCCCCCCCAATGTGTAATAGCTTACTTACCAATCTTCTCGGGTGGTCAACTGACCCAAATGAGTTTTCAAAATGGAGTCAAAACAAAATTTTAAGTCTAAATATGGCTCACGTGCAATTTGGATAACTTTCTGGGTGAGGTTAAAGTATAAATTGACCCAGTTAGCCTATAGAATTTTTTTTTTTTTTTTTGGTCTTTCTGAGACAGGGTCTTCCTGTAGCCCCAGCTGTCCTGGAACTCATCTGTAGACCAGGCTGGCCTTGAACTCACAAAGATCCGCCTGCCTCTGCCTCCCGAGTGCTAGGATTAAAGGTGTGCGCCACCACGCCCGGCTTAGCCTATAGAATTTTAACGAAACATCTAATAATCATTCAACAAATATTTGCTAGATTCCTGTACTATGCATTAGTGGGTTTGTGGGCAGGTGATACAATGTAGAAAGACAGGAAATTCTATAACTATTAGTGGAGCCCAGGGGCAGGATTGATGAGAGTCCTCAGGACTACCAAGAGGTCATTAATTAAGCTTACTCACACAAGACAGAATTTATCCTAGGCCTCCAAACCAGAATCTAAGTTAGTGGTTGAAAACTTTATTTATTTTTCTTTTTTGGAGACATGGTCTTTCTGTATAGTACTGGCTGTCCTGGAGCTTACTATAGAAGTTCAGGCTGACCTCAAACTCACAGAGATCCTGCCTCGGCCTCCAGAGTGCCAGGGTTAAAGGCATGCCCCACCACACCTGACTGAAAAAACTCTATTTTAGTACACATAAAGATCACTTGGATAAATCTGTTAAAAATGAAAATTCTGGGGGCTGGGGAGATGATTCAGTGGTTAAGAGCAACAGCTGCTCTTGCAGAGGACTCAGATTTGATTCTTAGCACCGACATGGTGACTAACAACTGTCCTTAACTCTAGTCCCAGGGGATTGAATGCCCTCTTCTGACTGCGTGGGCACTTCACAACACAGGTGCACTTACACACATACAGGCAATACACTTATGCACATAAAATAAAAATAATAAATAAAACATTGTAAAAAAAAAATGAAGATTCTGGGCCTAATTTTCAATGATGCTGACTCAGAAAGTATGTGATTTGTATGTCACTCAGTGGTAGAGTACTTGCCTAGCATACCAAGGCCATGGATTTGATCCCAGCACCACGAAAAGAAAAAAATGAAAGAGAAAGAAACAAAGAAAAGTAGAGAAGAAAAGTGAATTGGCCAAGTTTTAGAGACTTAGACTAGGCTGCTGCTCATTTAATCACGGATTTAGCACCTCTAAAGATAGGTCATGTGAACAGCCGAGCACTATTAGAAAATGAGGTTTGGAGAAACAAGGGTCTAGCTCTATAGTCAACACTGTCAAGAAGAGAGGAAAGAGGGCAAGATAAGTGGCTCAGCAGTTAAGAACAATGGCTGCTTTGGTAGAGGACTCAGGTTCACTTCCCAGCACCCACATGGTGGCTAATAACCATTCTTGACTCTAGTTCCAGGGGATCCCTCACCCTCTTTTGGTCTCCATGGGTACTGCATGCATGGGGGCACTTACATACATAGAGGCAAAACACCCATACACATAAAATAAAAAGAATTTATGCCTTTTTAAAAAGGAGAGGAAAAGATGATTCTAATTCACATTTTGACTTTTTGAGAAAAGGCAGGAAACTTGACCATCTGATCACTAAAATGTGATTATCCTATTAAAAATGAAAAATTAATCTTTGTGCAATGTTCTGCTATGGTATATTGAAGCATCTCTTGATCAAAATGACATTCTAGGTTTGATTACTAAGGCTGACTATCCCTTACAACAAGAAGAGTCAACTAGGGCCATCATATGAATCTTAGAGGCAAGCAGATTCCCTATGTGATATCTAGTGCTTGCCCTCTCCCTTAGACTACAGCAGGAGGCAGACTTCATGCCTGAATTAGGCAGTGAAGAATGTGGAGGAAGATGATAATAACAGCTTACTATGTGCTGGGTGCCTCACACAATGGTCTCAGTAACTCTCAGAGCAACTGTATGAGGCATGTGCTATCATCATGCCCATGACACCTGTTAGTTGTGGCACCAGAACTCTGGCGAGTGTGTCTTCAGAAAGTCTATGTGCCTAACCAATTTACTGCTGTACCTAGAGGATCTGAGACAAGTGGAAGTAAGGCTAAAGAGAAGGGGGAGGGATGGGAAGGGGAAGGAGAAGATGAGGCCAAGAAGACAACACACACAGCAGGGGCAGGTCGTGCTGCAGCCTGACTGCACAAAATGGGAGATGCTCTGGGTGGAAGGAATCGCCAGCATTTCAGGTGAGGTGGAGACCAGAGGTTAGGGCTAGCACTAAGCTTTAGAGACTGCTCGGAGCATAATTTGATATGCTCTGAGATCATCTCAAGGCCAAGACACCAGGCAGAAAACCAACACAGTAAACTGGGCAAGAAGCAATGAAGTAGGTACTTGGCTGTGAGGACAGAAAATATGAGGCATGCTTGAGACATGATGCAGGGAGAGGAGAAGAGCTTGGCTCTGTATCAGGAAGAAGGAAAATGAAGAGAAATGAAAGAGCACTCTCAGGTGTTCCACTTAGATGACCAGAGGGCAGTGACGGCAATAACCTATATCTGTTCTAAACTAGCATATTCAAAAAAGCCAACTTTGTATTTCTTTTTTTTAATTTTATTTTTGTATGTGTATGAATGTACTGTCTGCATGCAGGTCTGTGCACCCGTGTCGTGCAATGCTGCGGAGGTCAGAAGAGGGTCTTGGATTCCCCTGGAACTGGAGTTCTCCTGGATTTGGAGTTACAGATGGTTCTTAGCCGCCATGTGGGTGCTGGGGATTGAACCCGGGTCCTCTGCAAGAGCAGTCAGTGCTCTTAACTGCTAGGCTATCTCTCCAGCCCCCAACTTTGTATTTCTTAATACTAGATAAAAAATAACAAAGAGCACAACTAGAACTAAAGAGTTAAAAAAAAGTGAGGTATGACTGGATATCCAGAAACAGAAGAAATTAATTCACATCAGTCCCACAGGGGACAGGACAGCAATGACCAAGGCCACATCTGTGTTCCAGGAAACCTCACAGCCTTGGAGCCCTAGAGGGCTGACCTAACTAAATCCATCTGAGACCATGTTCCTTTTATGTGCTCGCATGCCTAGCAAGCCTAAGTAACCCCTTGCACAGTCCTGATATTAAGTAGAGACATGAGGGTAGATCCTTTAACCACAGTGGATCCTAAGGACACCTCTGGAATTTCATCCTTCCCATTTGGGCCTTCCTGCCATCTGAATAACATTCATTTTATTTTTTATTAATCTCTCTCTCTCTCTCTCTCTCTCTCTCTCTCTCTCTCTCTCTCGTGTGTGTGTGTGTGTGTGTGTGTGTGTGTGTGTAAACACCCATGTACAATGGTGCATGTTATGGTGTGCATGTGGAGGTCAGAGAACAATCTTGGGTGTCAGTCCTCATCTTCTACCTTGTTTGAGACAAGGTCTCTTGCTATTTGCTACTGCAAAAGCCAGACTAACTGGCCTGTGAGCTTCAGGGGTGAGGATCTCTTATCTTAGCCTCCTATCTCACCATAGGAGGGCTAGGGTTATAGAGGCGTGCTATCTTATCTGGCTTTTGCTTGGGTTCTGAGAATCCAAACTCAAGTTCTCGAAGTTGGAGGGCAGAAACTTTACCCACTGAGCCATCTCTCCAGCTCCTGATGACACTTCGGACCTGAGAGTGTCCCAAGTAATGATACAAAGTATCATTAACAGGCTATATCTTTCATGTTTATTTGCATTTTTATTTATTTACTTATTTACTTATTTATTTATTTATTTATTTATTTATTTTTGTCTTTTTTTGAGACAGGGTCTTCCTGAAGCCCCAAGTTGTCCTGGAACTCACTGTGTAGACCAGGTTGGCCTTGAACTCACAAAGATCCGCCTGCCTCTGCCTCCTAAGTGCTGGGATTAAAGGTGTGCGCTACCATGCCTGACTCCGGTTATTTTTATTTTAAATATTCTCCTAAATTCTTCAAATCAGAGCTTATTTCTGGTTGAAAGATCACAGAGGTACAAAGCATGTCCCTCCCTTACAGGAGAATCTTGGAGGACTATAGTGCTCAGAGATAGCGGCCATAGTCTACATTCTTTTCTATTCCCTGAAGAGCAAGGGCCACTGTAGCCTCGTCCTCCTCATGCTACTATGAGAGGAAGGGTTTAGGGACAAAGCAGGGCTGTGGGACATAGCACGTGTCACAGACAGCCATTACATGTGTGTGAAACAGTAATTAAACTGCACATGCTGCCAGGGAACTGGGTAATTAAATAAGAAGAGAGAATGATAAAAACTCTGTTCAGTTGTATAAAAGTTTATTTCTGTCATTTACAACTGCATATCATTTATGTCTAATCGTCATGCAACTCAATAACCATTACAAAAATTACTGAACATGTAATAGGCTTTACTTCCTCAGGACACAAACTGAGCTGAAGAATGGATCATACACTTGATGACGCTCATATAAGATGACTCTTATAGCTAAGCTACTAGCAGTTGCTCCCTCATCATCTAACAACAAGGACAACAACAATGAAAGACTTCCATGACTATGCCATGACTTTTCTTTCTTTTTTTTTTAATTTAATTTTATTTATTTCTGTATGTGTATAAATGTACTATCTGCGTGCAAGTTTGTACACCTGTGTTGTGCAATGCCGCGGAGGTCAGAAGAGGGTGTCGGATTCCCCTGGAACTGGAGTTCTCCTGGAATTGGAGTTTCAGACGGTTCTCGGCTGCCATGTGGGTGCTGGGGATCAAACCCGGGTCCTCTGTAAGAGCGGTCGGCGCTCTTAACCGCTAGGACTTTTCTTCCAGGAAAGATCGCCAGTGAAGGGCAGTTATCATTGTTCTTACCACAGAACCTAGGTCTGGGGCTCGATTATATTTCCCCATCATTTTTAAAACTTTATTTGGTGGGTTCTATAAAAAGAAATACCTTTTTGTAAAGCTAGTTGGTATTTTTAAAATCCAAAAGAAAATGAAAAAATTTTAATGAATTACAGGGGGAAAATACATAAAACCATTTAAAATAGCTCCCACCAACAAATATAATTCTCCAGAAATAATTCCCATCCTTGGAGACTTGAATAATATTTTAAACACACTGGCTTTCCCATGTAAACACATCCATATTTGGATGTGTTTCTGAGTTCTGTGATACTTGCATGGCAACTGCAGGAGCAGGCACAGTGCAGACATCCACGCTGGAGGCTGGCCCACCTTCCATGGATGGGAGATACTGACACCCTACAGTTTCTAACTGCTGATTTAAAAGGAGAGACCACCAAGATCCAAGGCAACCCGGAGCCCTGTCTAGGATTTCCTCCCTTCCTTTCCCTTTCTTCCCTTATTGTTCTGCCCATGTGAATCAACATTTGAGGTGGTTCACTTTTCTGATTCATTCTTGCACTGCTGACAGTCTCTTACCTCTTCTCTTAGAGGCTATGTTTCTCTTTTTTTTTTTGGTCTTTTCGAGACAGGGTCTCCCTATAGCTCCAGCTGTCCTGGAACTCACTCTGTAGACCAGGCTGGCCTTGAACTCAAAAAGATCTGCGTGCCTCTACCTCCTGAGTGCTAGGATTAAAGGCGTGCGCCACCACACCGCCTGGCTTTTTTTTTTTTTTAATTTATTTTTATTTATGTGTAGGAATGTACTGTCTGCATGCAAGTCTGTGCACCCGTGTCGTGCAATGCCGTGGAGGTCAGAAGAGGGTCTCGGATTCCCCTGGAACTGGAGTTCTCCTGGAATTGGAGTTTCAGACGGTTCTCAGCCGCCATGTGGGTGCTGGGGATCGAACCCGGGTCCTCTGCAAGAGCGGTCGGTGCTCTTAACCGCTAGGCCATCTCTCCAGCCCCGGCTTTATGGCTATATTACTCTTAGAATAAATATTTCAACTTCTTTATTTACTTTCTGTGTATATAAGCCTTAAAAACTCCTTAAGCTGTCTACGGTTCCCTTGTCCTCTAGAGGCCTTTGGTCCCTTCTAGAGGAGCGTAATGGCACAGAGGGTACTACAGAAACACAGGGTTTCCAGGGCAAAAAGCCAACAGGCTAGGCATGCAGGGTGTGCTCACAGGCATCCCCACTGGTCACAGTCTCTGCTTTTGAAGGCTACATATCCACTTCTACCTATCCTGAAGCCTACCTACCCCTCTAATTTCCCTCATGCCCCACTTCTACACATTGCTCAGTAACACATATCCAATTCCAATTTCCCTGCCAACTTTACTCTCTTGTTCCTATGTGTGGAAATACGGTAGAAGTCCCTAACCAATTCCAAAACCTTTCACATTTTACAAACAAAATAGTAATTTTAGCAATTCAAAAATGAATTGTGCCAAAGAAACAAACAAGTAGCAACTGCCATTAAAATCCCATCCATACTCTATGCAAGGAAGTAAGACCATGCATGGCTCTCCTCAAAAGGAAAAGAGACATTTCAGGCTTTAAATAGGCCAAAAATGTAAAGAAAACCAGAAAAGCTAGTATCTTGGCCAATCCTCATACTCACAGTCAATCTATATGTGGACAGACAACTGAAGAGTGTGTTCTTTCAAGATTAGAAAACCCAGAAAGACAGGGGTAAAAAGCATCTGAAAGAAGCATCCTTGCTTCAGGTGCAGGTTAGATGTAAGCACACAGAGTGACTTTCAGAGAGTGCTCGGTACGGTACTGTGAACCATGGTCTGATTCCTTTGCACTTCTGTAGCAGTGAGGGCTCCTCTGTACCAGGCACTGTGTCAGGTACTGAATAGGACAAGGCCTTTAAGATACTGCCTTCCGGGCTGGAGAGATGGCCTAGTGGTTAAGAGCGCCGACTGCTCTTGCAGAGGACCGGGGTTCGATCACCAGCACCCACATGGTGGCTGAGAATTGTCTGAAACTCCAATTCCAGGAGAACTCCAATTCCAGGGGAATCTGACACCCTCCTCTGACATCCGCAGCATTGCATGACACGGGTGCACAGACCTGCATGCAAACAGTACATTCATACACATAGAGAAAAATAAATAAAATATTTAAAAAAAAAGATACTGCCTTCCAGGAATTTACACTAAGCAGAGGTAGAGAAGCATGTTTATATGAAGAAACAATTGAGCTTGCCAGTGGTCACAACACCTGCGTACAAGTCCTGGGTCAAGAGAGGATGTGGGTAGCTCTGGATCAGCATGCGGAGGAAGGGCACGGAAGGTTCCAGAGCAGTGTGGACATAGCAAAGGGTTTCATATAGAGGAAGTATTGGCCGGGTAAGAGAGGAAGGTATGGGAATCTGATTAAATAGCAGTAGAACCCAGGTGGTCCCCACAGCTGATGTGGGGAGTGAGGCTGGGAGCAGAAGAGAAAAGAGATATACGCCAGGGTTCATGTCCCAAATGGAGGTTTGGAATGAAAAGGGGGTACTGAAAGGGTCAGTAGGAGAATACGCAGAGCAGAGGGCATGAGGTGGCACGAGTCTGATGAGTCTGTCCTTTTCTGGTTCCTTTTTCTTTCAGACTCTCTCTGGCCCAAGCGAGTAAGAATGGTATTCTGAGCAGCAAATGGGGAAGAAGGAGCAGGTGAAGCCTGGCTCCAGTTCTGCTCTCTCCCTAACCTTGTTCTCCAGGACGTGTCTTACCACAAAGAAGCCTTCTCCTTGGCTGTCCCCTACCCCCTAGTCTTGAGCACTCCTCCCATGGGGACCACCTGTGTCAGTGCTGCTGACCCCTGGGAGAGTCTGCTTCATCCTGGGGTTCATCAGTACAAGGTCCATGGACCCACAAAGGGAAGCTATTCCCTCTACCTGACCTTATCAGTAACAAAAGAGGACCCTTGAGAACCCAACATAAAATCAAACTGGAGTAGCCAGGCACGGTGGTGCATGCCTTTAATCCTAGCACTCGGGAGGCAGAGGCAGGTGGATTGCTGTGAATTCAAGGCCAGAGTGATATAAAACTGGAATTAAAGACTAGAGAGGATGTTATTGCCAGAGTCCATGTAAAAGATGATGAGTGCCTAGAAAAGGGCTGGTGCCTTGGAAGAGGAAGCTCACGGGCTGAGATGCCTTCAGGGAAGCAGGCGCCATGGAGGAAGCACGGAAGGGGTGTATCTAATTCTATCACAAGCACACACCCCTCCCCTGCCTGAAGCTTTCTCTAAAGACCAGCCAACTGGGTAAGGGCATGCATCATGTAAGCTTTTCTCTCTCAGTTCCTACAGGGCAGCGTGAGAAAGTACAGATGCTGTTAGCAGGGAGGGGCCTGTGTGTCTTACCCATGTATGGGGCAGGCCAGGCTGACTGGCCCCCTCCTCCATAGGGGTCCTGGGGCTTGGTGCTCAGAGCACTCGTGTGAAGAGCAGAATCAGAATTGGTCCTAAGGAGGGGAGGAGAAAGTCTGGCTGAAAATCCATTTTTCCTTAGTGAAATGCAGTTTCTTTGCTGAATATTACCAACAGAAAAGAAAGTGAAAATAATCAACTTACAATCCATAAAACACAGGGTCAGGACCTACCTGAAATCCTTTATATCACTAAGGGCATCTGCAGACCACCATATGTCTGCAGAGCTTAATTTGTATTTGAATAGCCTAACACCAACCTAATGGCATGGTGACCTATTTCAGCAAGGTAGGTCTCAGATTCATACCTTTCCTCTAAGACCTTCCTATTTTTTTTTTTTTTTGCAACTTAGAATGGCTATGACCAGTCAATCTATGGCCACGCCAGGTAGATTTCCTCTCTGTCTGAGAACTTCTGCCCTATGTGAAGGACCACCTAGAGCAGTGGCTAATTTAAAGCCCTTTTGGGGGAGAATGCAAGGTCAAGATTACTCCAAAATAATACTACCTTGCTTCTTCACTCTTACTGGTGGCACAGTGGGGTTTTTCCAGCAGTTGTGTGGTGCACCACACCAGGGCCTGGAAGTACAGGCGACTCTGGCAGCCTTCAAGAGCTTTGTAAAATGTCCAACAATGCAACTATTCTCAGTATTTTTTTGTTTTTTTTAGAAAATGCTATTGTTATATATTTGTTAGCATGTAATGAGTTTATTATTTACTATGCTTAAATGCATTAATGAGTACATTTCAAATTTCTCAATTTGATTTCTAGTATCAGTAGATAAATATCAATAAGTATACTCACATGGAGAAGTGCTCTTTGAGGGCTTCAGTGTTTTTAAAGAGTGTAAAATGGTCCTAAGACAAAAAGTTTGGGAACCGCTGATCAATAGCAAATTTCTCAAATTTTCCCAGATGGCTCTTAGTGTAAGGACAGCCTCAGCTCCAAAAGACAATTCTTCCTTTCTTTCTTTCCTTCCTTTTTTTTTTTTTTTTTTTTTTTTTTTGGTCTTTTTGAGACAGGGTCTCCCTGTAGCCCCAGCTGGCCTGGAACTCACTCTGTAGACCAGGCTGGCCTTGAACTCACAAAGATCTGCCTGCCTCTGCCTCCTGAGTGCTGGGATTAAAGGTGTGCGCCACCACGCCCGGCTTTATTTCAATATTCACAAACTGTCATAAAGGGGGTCACGTGCACAACTGAAAGTTAGCCTAAAATGCTTCTTCGTGGTCTGCCCCAGGCAACTGTGACTATTAAGTCACATGGCTTCAGAGGAGGGAAGAGGCAACAAGAGGAAACCCTTGGGATGCAGCAGAGGCAGCCCCAGCTGTGGGAGCTCAGTGCCTTCGCAGAATCAAAGAAACTCAAGAGAACATCCATTGAATGCAGAGAGACGATGGGAATATAGACTGAGTGCCGAACCACGTAGAAGAAATTACTGTTAATTTTGTAACTTGAAATATGGCTATAATTTTGTAAGCTTCTCATTGGCTTTATACGGTTACAGATATTTACAAATGAGAAGCTTTAGATGGTCATGGGAATGACATATGAAGTAGAAGGTAGAGAAGAAATGAGACGGGCAGAACGCCAATTAAGACTTGGGCCCATTTTGAGTGGGCATGGGGGCTCTGAAAACTTTCTCTCTCCTGTGTATGCTTAAAAATTTTGCACCACTGAAAGTTTTTTGTTTGTTTATTTTTGCTTTTAACAAGGTCCAGCAACGTAAACCATGTTGCTCTTGAACTTGTAGTCTTGCTGCATCTCAGCCTCCATGTTGGGATTGCACAGTGAGGTGCCATGCCCAATTCAATCATTTAAAAAAAATCCTGGGCTGGAGAGATGGCCTAGTGGTTAAGAGTGCTGACCGCTCTTGCAGAGGACCACCCAGGAGGCAGAGGCAGGCAGATCTTTGTGAGTTCAAGGCCAGCCTGGTCTACAGAGTGAGTTCCAGGCCAACTGGGGCTACAGGGAGACCCTGTCTCGAAAAGACCAAATAAATAAATAAATAAATAAACAAACAAACAAATAAATAAATCCAGTGAGCCAGGCGTGGTAGCGCACACCTATAATCCCAGCACTTGGGAGGCAGAGGCACAAGGATCTCTGTGAGTTCAAGGCCAGCCTGGTCTATATAGTGAGTTTCTAGGACAGCTGGGATACAGGGAGACCCTGTCTCAAACAAAAAAAACAAAACAAAACAAAAAAACAAAAAGAAAAGTAAGAAAAGTGTAAGACAATTGAAAACCCTTTAAGAAAAACAAAATTCCAGTCTACTTAAATATTATGTAAGGGTGTTTGGCAAATAATTTATCCTCTTAAAACAGAAAATGCCACTTTTTCTTGCAGAGTTAGGATTGAAAAACGACCCAGGTTATCCTTAAAGTATGGCCCAAATCTATCATGAAGAAAGTTGATGTTTACTGAACACTGTGCTTCCATGTGGTATTTTATTTAATCCTTACAGTTACCGTGTGATGGATACAATTACCTCCATGTTCAGAGGTGCAAAGCAAAACAGACAGAAGTTACTCTGTTCAGGTTCACACAATGAGAGGCAAACCACAGTGGTGTCTCCCCCCCCCAGAGTCTTGTTTTTATACCTTACTGTTACACCCCATACACATTCAATAAATGTTTTGTTTTGTTTTGTTTTTGGTCTTTTTGAGACAGGGTCTCCCTTTAGTCCCAGCTGGCCTGGAACTCGCTCTGTAGACCAGGCTGGCAAATTTTTTTTTTTTTTATTGCTTCATACAAACACATCTGACAAAAACAACCTTGGCAGCAAGATACTGTGTAAAGATGATCAGGACAATCAAATTGGTCTCCTTTAAAATCTACTTCTATTAGGAAATAGCCCATGTACCTGTTAAGTGCAGATGTCAGCCTGAATCCAGGATGTTTTTCTTCTTTCCAAGGAGGCTGCTGCCTTTAAAAACCAGAACAACATAAAAGAGAAAGAAGTTTAATCCACAGGAGTGAAGGAGACGGCTCGGAGTTCCCTAAAATGCCCAAGCCTCACTCTCTTTCCTCTTTACTATAGAAAAGAGCTCAGAATGAACACTCTCTCAGAGTGTAGGAGCTCTGATTTCCAGGATAACCATGGCAAATTCATAGAACAGCATGGGCTCTCTGGGGCATATGTGGAGATAAAAAATGGCAATAAGCACCTTGGAATGTTGGTGAAATTGGTTAGGGTGGTGGCTAACCCCTCTTTCTCTAAGGGGCAAGAGGTCTTATTCCAGATATATAAAAAGTTACCTCCCGTCATGTACCTTGAGGGTGTCTGTAAAGGGTACCTTGACAATCCTAAATGCAAACATTTTATGGATGGTTATGAAGCACAATATATTTGTTAGCTACCCAGATTATGAAAAGTATTAACCTGCATAATCCTGGTGCACTAGGAAGCAAAAGACATTTTTTTCTTGGATATAGATATGAAGCATCAGTTTGGGGATCTGCCTTTTCTGACTTAAAATACAATACTGTACTGATCTTTTATAGTTGAAACCTAGCACTCTAAAGAAACCGAAAGCCTACTTGAGGTGGGCACCAGCTGTTGCCCATCTTGATTTCCTTTCTTATATCCAGACTACATTATCCATGGTAAGGGCTTAGCCAGTATTTACCCAAAGAATGGATGGGGAAGAGATTGAGAGTTGAGACTCAGAGAGGTAATTTTTTAAAAAATTCCCTACTCTCCTTGAGACAGGGTCTCACACTGTCAGCTAGGCTGATGTTGAGTTCATGACAATCTTCCTACCTCAGTCTCCCAAGTGCTGGGATTATAGGTGTAGCCACCACTACTGATAATAATACATTTGTTTGTTTGTTTGTTTTTGGTCTTTTTGAGACAGGATCTCCCTATAGCACATCCTTGTAATCCTGGCACTAGAGAGGAAACAGGAGTATCAGGAGTCCAAGACCATCTTCAGCTACACAATGAGTTTGAGGCCACCCTGGGCTATGTGAGACCCTGTCTGAAATGTTAAAAACTCTAAAAATATGAAGTTAAAAAATAATTAAAAAATCAAAAATAGTAAGTCTAAAACAACATTCGATATGGATAAAGCAAAGTGAAATCATCTAAAAATATATGCTCCTGTTTTTTAAAATGTCTTTTAATATAGTTTACTTACCTTGGCCAACTCTCATCCAGGGGCTGTGAAGAATAACTGGCTGCAAAAGTATTTCCATCAAAGTAGAATTTTTAATAAAGGAAAACAAAATTAATGGAAAGTTGAAGCAGTTAAAGAAATTGAAATCAGGAGGTTAAACCATTGAGTCTTTGGCTCTTGAGCTCATAACTGATAGCTCCCCTGTGTTCTCTTATCAGTTTCCCCAAGGACTGTCTACCCCTCCATCCTCTAACCAGTGTCTTCTTCACAGGATTCATGAGGGGTGTTCCTTTTCTTTCTGTGTGTGTGTATATATGTGTGTGCTTGTGGAGGCCAGAGGTCAACCTTGAATGTCATTCCTCAGAAGCCATCTACCTTTTCTCTTTTTCTTATGTTTTTTATTAATTCTTTGATAATTTCGAACAATGTATTTTGATCATACTCACACTCTACTCCTCCATATAACTCCTCCCAGATCCACACCTACCTCCGTTACCCAAATTTGTATCCTTTTTTAAAAAATTTATACTTCTTTCTTTATTTCTTTCTTTCTTTCTTTCTCTCTCTCTCTCTCTCTCTCTTTCTTTCTTTCTTTTATTTCTTCTTTGATCCTTTCCTCATTGACAAGTGTGTTGATTAATCTTGCTGAATTCGTGTACAGCTTCTTTTCCTGCTGTTAAGCTTTATCGCACTGTGGCAAATAGTATTATTTCAATTTTTGTATTTGTTGAGGGTTTTTTTTTTTTNAATTTTTTAATAAGGAAAAAACAATTAATGGGAAAGTTAGCAGAAGTGAAGCAGTTAAAGAATTGAAATCAGGAGCGTTAAACCATTGAGTCTTGGCTCTTTGAGCTCATAACTGATAGCTCCCCTGTGTTCTCTTATTCAGTTTCCCAAGGACTGTCTACCCTCCATCCTCTAACCAAGTTGCTCCTTCTTCCAGGTTATGAGGGGTGTTCTTTTCTTTACTTGTTGTTTATCATACTGTGTGTTGCTGTGTGGGAGGCCAGAGGTCAACTTGAATGTCTTCCTCAGAAAGCCATCTACCTTTTTCTCTTTTTTTATGTTTTTTATTAATTCTTGATTAAATTTCGAACATTGTATTTGATCATACTCACCCTCTACTCCTCCATATAATCCTCCCAGATCCACACCTACCTCCGTTACCCAAATTTGTATCCTTTTTAAAAAATTTATCCTTCTTTCTTTTTCTTTCTTCTTCTTTCTTCTCTCTCTCTCTCTCTCTCTTTCTTTCTTTCTTTTATTTCTTCTTGATCCTTTCCTCATTGACAAGTGTGTTGATTAATCTTGCTGAATTCGTGTACAGCTTCTTTTCCTGCTGTTAAGCTTTATCGCACTGTGGCAAATAGTATTATTTCAATTTTGTATTTGTTGAGGGTTTTTTTTTTTTGTCCCAAATGGTGGTTAGTTTTATAAAAAAAAAATTTACATGGGCTGCTCAGTAGACAGCGTATTCTTTGTTGCTTGGGTAGAATATCATAGATGTCTTCTAGGTCTATTTCATGTAAGATGACTATTGATTCAGATCGTCCTCTTTTATTTTTGTCCAATTTACCTGCTAATGACAGACAGTGGGGTACTAAATCCAACCTATTATTACTAAGTTGTGACTACTCCTGTGTTTTATAGTCCTGGAGTAATGATTTTTATGAATTCGAATGCTCCAGAGTATCATGCATGTATTAGAATGAAGTACTCCCTCTTTATCTCCCTCAGTCAGAAAAAAAAAAAAAAAAAAGAAAAAAAATAAAAAAAAAACAAATAAAAAATTTATACCGTATTTATCTCTCACTGGCCTGGCGCTTGCTAAGTAGGGTAGGCTGGCTGGCCAGCGAGCCCTAGGGATCTGCTGTTTATATCTTCCCACAGCTGAATTCTTTTTTTTTTTTTTCTTTTATTTTTCATATTCTTGTCTAGTATGAATGTACTGTCTGCATATAGGTTTGTGACACCCGTGTCGTTTGCAATGCCGCGGAGGTCAGAACGAGGGCGTCGGATTCCCCTGGAACTGGAGTTCTCCTGGAATTGGCAGTAAAGACAGTTTCAGCCACCATGTGGGTTGCGGGGGATCGAACCCGGGTCCTCTGCAAGAGCAGTCAAGCCATCTTAACCGCTAGGCACATCTCTCCAGCCCACACATCTGAATTCTAAGAGGGTGTTCCAAGTTTTTTACATGGTGGTTCTGGGGATGGAGCTCAGGTGCTCGTGTTTGTAGTGGCAAGCCACTTTGTCACTGAGCAGACCTCCTCTCATTTTTTGTATTTTGAGACAGGGGCCTTAGTCCCAGCTGGTTGGAGCTGCTAGTAGACCAGGCCGGCGCCTTTAACGCACAGAGAGCCAGTCTGGCCTCTGCCTCCCAAGGCTGGGGATTAAAGAGTGGTGCACCACCACACCTGGCACCACCTCCAATGCGTGTGTCGTTCTCGCTCGACCTCCTCCCGCCCTCCCTCCCTTACTTTTCTTTTATCTACACAATATCTTTTTTATTTTTTAATCTTTTTTAAAAATTTTTTTAAATGTAAAAAAAAAAAAAAATTTTATTTATTTCTGTATGTGTATGAATGTCTGCATGCAGGTTTGTGCACCTGTGTCGTGCAATGCCGCGGAGGTCAGAAGAGGGTCTCGGATTCCCCTGGAACTGGAGTTCTCCTGGAATTGGAGTTTCAGACGGTTCTCAGCCGCCATGTGGGTGCTGGGGATCGAACCTGGGTCCTCTGCAAGAGCGGTCGGCGCTCTTAACCGCTAGGCTATCTCTCCAGACCCTAAATTTATTTTTTATGTGTATGAGCGTACTGTCTGCTTGTAGGTTTGTGCACCCATGTCGTGCAATGCCTCGGAGGTCAGAAGACGGCGTTGGATTCCCCTGGAATTGGAGTTAAAGACGGTTCTCAGCGGCCATGTGGGTGCTTGAACCTGGGTCCTCTGCAAGAGCACTCGGTGCTCTTAACTGCTAGGCCATCTCTCCAGCCCCCCCCCCCACTCAATATCTTTTTAACAACTTCCCACTCCAAACCTGGTAAGGCTGTAATTCTATGCAGGCCTCCTTGTTTTATAAGTTGCATGGACCTAGGCCCAGTTACTTTCAGCCAAGACGTCTTATTTTCCCCTGGAAACAGTGGCTGGTTCAGAGATGGGCTCAAACACAAACAGGACCAAGGAGAGTACTTTCGAGGCAAGGAGTGATGGCAACTGAGGTATCTGAGTCTGGGAGGTTGCTCCTGGACAGAGTGCCAGCACAGGGCTATAGTCTTCAGATCATGAGTCCCTGGCTGCAGCCCTTGGACTTCCAGTGACATAAGCCAATAAATTTCCTTTCTCCCCAGAAAGCTGAGGCAGGAAGATGGCAAGATTGAGGACAAAGTGGAGAACTTGATGAGACCCTATCTCAAAACAAATAAAAAACAAAATAGAGCACTTTCCTAATACATGCAACCCTGTGTTCAATCCCCAATACTAGAGGGGAAACACCTTCCTTTTTCTTTTCAGGTTTAAAAAAAAATATTGTTTGAGAACTGTATTTTGATCAAATCCACTGCCCATTCCCCTTCCTCCAATTCCTCCCCTGTCCCTTACCATGTCTCTCTCCCAACATCATGTGCTTTATTTTTAAACCCACTGAGTGCTACCTGCATAGGCATGGGTATAAGACCATCTATTGGAGCTTATGTACCTTCCCCAGGATCAAGTTGCCCCCCAAGTTGTTACCCTTAAACCCACAGATTAGAGCATTGTTCACTCCTCATCAGAGAAGCATCTTTTTGCATAGATGGTGATTAATATAAAGATGCCTGGTCAACATGCAGAGAACAAGAGCTGCACAGTGCTCAACTCTAATGGAATGTCTGTATCATACCCTCTCCAAGTCTTAGTGATCACCGTGGGAGAGGGCTGGGAAGGCTCTCCAGAGATAAAAGATGACTGCAGTAAAACAGCATTTGCCAAGCAGAATAAGGTGCTTGTACACATGAACTCACAGTGGCTGTGACTAATGTTCAACTGTGCAAAAGCCAATCAGCCAAAATGTCAGCTAGGAAAAGGGAGGGACTCACAAAGTACCACTCTAGCTGAGGGTCTATTGGCAACTGGTGATTATTTATTTATTTATTTATTATTTATTTATTTTATTTTGAAACAAGGTCTTACTAAGTAGCCCAGGCTGACCTAGAACTCAGCAATTCTGCTTCAGCCTCCAGAGTGGTAGTACAACTGTCTAAAAAATTCCATTTTCCAAATTAAGATGAGTTCCAGTTACTTATTTAAAAAACAAGAACTGCATTATATTTGTAGTGAATGAAAACTCCCAGTGTTGTTGAAGGCTCTGCTTGCTAAGTTCTGTATTACTTTTTGGGTTTAGCACGGCTGAAAACACATTCCATATATTTGGAAAGACAAATGGGATACACATTATACACACTGAGTGCAGTGAGGTATTAGTGTGGATTTAGTTAACTGCACTCAGAGGATTATCTTAAGACATTTCAAATCATATCATTTGCCTGCTTAAAACAACAACAACAACAACAACAACAACCACCACCACCACCACTCTTTATCAGCCTGGTCTACATAGTGAGTTCCAGGCTGCAGGGAGACCCTGTCCGAAAAACAAAAAAAGGCGCTGGGCATGGTGGCGCATGCCTTTAATCCTAGCACTTGGGAGGCAGAGGCAGGTGAATCTCTGTGAGTTCAAGGCCAGTCTGGTCTACAGAGTGAGTTCCAGGACAGCCAGAGCTACAGGGAGACCCTGTCTCAAAAAGACCAAAAAAAAAAAAAAAGTCATATTTGGTGGCACATGCCTTTGAATCTAGCACTGTGGGAGCCAGAGGCAGATAGATCTCTGTGAATTCCAGACTAGCCTGGTCTACATAGTAAGTTCCAGGCCAGCCAGCAAGAGCTACACAGTGAGACACCTTATCTCATTTCTTAAATAAAAAACACACTGGGCATGGTGGCACACACCTTTAATCCCAGCACAGGAGGCAGAGGCAGGCAGATCTCTGTGAGTTCAAGGCCAGTCTGGTCTATATAGCAGGTTCCAGGCCACCTGGGACTAAAGGGAGACCCTGTCTCAGAAAGACCAAAACACATACACACACACACACACACACACACCTCTGTGATGATCTTCATGCTGAAAGGCAAATCAGACTTTATAGCATGATAATTATAGCCCTTCACAAAACACACACACACACACACACCTCTTTGATGATCTTTATGCCGAAAGGCAAACCAGACTTTATTTTTATTTATTTATTTATTTTTTTGTCTTTTTGAGACAGGGTCTCCCTGTAGCCCCAGCTGTCCTGGAACTCACTCTGTAGACCAGGTTGGCCTTGAACTCACAAAGATCCGCCTGCCTCTGCCTCCCAAGTGCTAGGATTAAAGGCGTGCGCCACCACGCCCGGCTCCCCGCAAACCAGACTTTATAGCATGATAATTATAGCCCTTCACAACGAGGCTCTAAGGCCCTTGACCACGCTCATTGCTACTTGAGTATGGGTTCCACCATCCATAGCTGTACTCTCCTGCCTCTGCCTTTGCGAATGCCAGGTTCCTCTTCTCTCTTCTTAGGTGGACGCGCCCTCCTTACAGGCCTGGCTAACCTCCTCACCAAGTCCATATCCTTTTTTTTTTTTTTAAAGTTCTGTTATTTGGGGTTGGAGAGATGGCCTAGCGGTTAAGAGTGCCGACTGCTCTTGCAGAGGACCCGGGTTCGATCACCAGCACCCACATGGCGGCTGAGAACTGTCTGTAACTCCAATTCCAGGAGAACTCCAGTTCCAGGGGAATCCGAACTCCTCTGTCGACCTCTGTGGCATTGCACGACATGGGTGCACAAACGTGCATGCAGACAGTACATTCATACACATACAGAAATAAATAAAATTAATAAAAAAATAAAGTTCTGTTATTTTTTTAAATTTTATGTATGTATTTATTTATTTATTTATTTATTTATTTATTTATTTATTGTATGTGTATGAGTGTACTGTCTGCATGTAGGTCTGTGCACCCGTGTCATGCAATGCCGCGGAGGTCAGAAGAGGGTCTCGGATTCCCCTGGAACTGGAGTTCTCCTGGAATTGAAGTTACAGATGATTCTTAGCCGCCATGTGGGTGCTGGGGATCGAACCTGGGTCCTCTGCAAGAGCAGTTGGTGCTCTTAACTGCTGGGCTATCTCTCCAGCCCCCAAGTCCACACTCTTTAAAGACTTAGTTATTATTATTTATGTGTATGTGCCTATGTGAGTTCAAGTGTACCACAAGTGTGGAGGTGCCTGCAGAGACTGAAAGGAGTCAGATTCATTGGAACTAGAGTTATAAGCAGTTGTAAATTTCATGATGTTGATGCTAGGACCTAAATTCAGAACTTCTGCAAGAGCAGTAAATTTCTTAACCACTGAGCCATCTCTGTAGCCTAAGCCATTTTTGTCTTTTATATCAATGACTGGATTAAATAGCAATCACCAATAATTGTTTTTTTGAGATGGTCTCCCTGTATCCCCAGGTGCCCTGGAACTCACTATGTAGACCAGGCTGGCCTTGATTTCACAGAGATGATACACTTGCCTCTACCTCCAGAGTGCTGGGATTAAAGGAATGATTCACCACACCCAGCTACCCATATGCCTTTGATTTCAAATGTTTCCTTTTTTTATTTTTTTGTTTCCTTTTTTAAAATAAATATTTTATTGGGGGCTAGAGAGATGGCCTAGAAGTTAAGAGCACTGATTGCTCTTGCAGAGGACCCGGGTCTGATCCCCAACACCCACATGGCGGCTGAGAACCGTCTGTAACTCCAATTCCAGGAGAACTCCAGTTCAGGGGAATCCGACAACCTCTTCTGACCTCTGAGGCATTGCACGACATGGGTGCACAGACCTACATGCAGACAGTACATTCATACACTTAATAAATAAATAAATAAATAAAATTAAAAATAAATATTTTATTTTTATTTTATGCATATGAGTATTTTGTCTGCATGTATGTAAGTGTACCACATATGTGCCTGGGGCCCAAGGAGGCCAGAAGAGAGTGCTGGAACTGGAGTTAAGGACAGGTGTTAGCACCATGTGGTGTTGGGAACTAAACCTCGGTCTTTTGGAAGAGCAGAGAGTAATCTTAACCGCTGAGCCATCTTTCCAGAGCTCACTTCCCATCTCCCTTGCCCAATCTTTAAAGGAAGAAATAATACAGCAGGAAGATGCAAGGTATATAGTAAGAGACCATAAATATGAAAATGGAAATAAGCACCCACTGTGTGCTGGGCCTGTGCCGAGTTCACACTCTTTATTAACCCTAATAATCCTGGAATGCAGATGATATGATCCCCATTTTATTTATTTTTGTCTTTTTGAGACAGGGGCTCCCTGTAGCCCCAGATGTCCTGGAACTCACTATGTAGACCAGGCTGGCCTTGAACTCACAGAGATCTGCCTGCCTATGCCTCCCAAGTGCTGGGATTAAAGGCATGTGCCACCACACCTGACTTGATCCCCATTTTGTAGCTGAAGAGACAGAGGCTCAGTCCTAGAAGAGTTGAGGGGTCCAAGATCCTACAGCTGGCATGGCAGGCTTGGTGGGGAGGGGGGTTTCAAACCTACCACTCATTGACTGCAAAACTCTAGGACTGCACAAAATCATGCTGCTTCCTAGGAAACAATGAACTGGCACCATGGGCCCCAGAAAATAAAAAACAATGTGCTTGGAGTATTCTCAGAAGGATGGAGCTAGGAAATAGAGTATCACGTGCTTTGGCTCAGGAGGAAATGGGAGTCTGGATGCAGACGGGGCCTGTGCTGGAGGACCTTGACTTGGCATCTCAAGTAGATTCAGAATATGGAGTTAGGGAAATGGGGGCACTAACAGGATCTTAACAATTCTGTGTAAAACGTTTCCTTTGCTAAAAAAAAAAAGCATGATTGTAAGGTTTGTCTTCCAGGTTCTTTCTGTCTTTGTCCCAGCTGCCTCTGACTCCCAAGTGCTAGGATTAAAGGCATGCTCGACCACTCCTGGCTGCATCTCACCTTTTTTTTTTAAATTTTATTTATTTTTGTATGTGTATGAATGTACCTTCTGCATGTAGGTTTGTGCACCCGTGTTGTGCAATGCTGCATTGCAGGTCAGAAGAGGGTGTCGAATTCCCCTGGAACTGGAGTTAAAGACGGTTCTCAGCCGCCATGTGGGTGCTGGGGATGGAACCTGGGTCCTCTGCAAGAGCAGTCGGCACTCTTAACCGCTAGGCCATCTCTCCAGCCCATCATCTTATTCTTAATCTGACCTGAGTCAACACAATGAAACAGAGATATTTCCCAGAGGGACATGTCTTCAACTTGATCAGCTTAGTGTATGTGAAGTACAGGATGGATTCTTGCAGGAATGGAGAGGTAGAGATGATAAAGGTGATGAAGAAAGAAGGTCCAATGAGACATGAGCATTTCAGTGTTGGCCAGGCCAGCAAGGGAGCAGGCTCCAAGTCTCATAGCTTGTGCTCATCTGACATTTTTTTTTTTTTTTTTGAGACAAGATCTCCTTGTAGCTCCAACTGTCCTGGAACTCAATATGTAGACCAGTCTGAGCCTTGAAACTCACAAGATCTGCTGCCTCTGCCCCTGAGTGTGCCACCATTCTCGGCTTTAATTACTTTTTTTTTTTTTTTTTTTTGGTCGTTTTCGAGACGGGTCTCCCCCTGTAGCCCCAGCTGTCCATGGAACTCACTCTGTAGACCAGGCATTGGCCTTGAACTCACAGAGATCCACCTCTCTGCCTCCAAGTGCTAGGATTAAAGGCGTGTGCTACCACGCCCGGTTTCTTAATTACTTCTTAACATTGGGGTATACTACAGATCAGTCTAAGAAAAAAAAAAAAAGCCTTTATTTTTACCTTGGGTTTGTTTAACTGCGCAGGAAATGCTGGGGTGCCTGCTGATTGTCAGAACACAAACAAAAGAGAGGCTTGGGGGAAATTTTTCACAAGCCACACCGCTCCTTTCCCATTACCTTCTTAGGCAATTAAAGCCTGGCTAGTTAAACCTGAAGAGGAGGGATAAAGAACAGGATAAAAAACAAGGAAGAGGTGGCTGGAATGGATAGAAATAGACACTGAAGTTAGGAAGACCACTGCAGTCCCTCTGTGAACTCCTCCAGCTCTCTTCCAGGTTCCTCCTCCTCTGCCTTCCATCCAAATATTCCCCTGGGGTCCTATGGCCACTCAGTGTCAGCCCACATCCACAGGGACCCAGAATCTCCTGGTATCAGGTAGAATGGAATCAGGGGAGGGTGAAACACCCTCAGAGACTGGCCAGTGCCCCTCAGACACAGAAGCCTGGCTTCTCCACTTTGTATGGACAGCTCCATCCTTACCAAGCTCCAGTTCAGCACTTCAAAAATCCATGCCTCCAGCTACTGACAGACTCTTGAGGATCCCAAGTCCATATTTCCAATTGCCTATGTGCCCAGACTTGTAAAATCCAACAGAACATGCCTCATCCTCTGCCTGCCATTGTACTCTTAATATTTTTTTTTTATTATTTTTTATGTGTATGAATGTCTGCAGTGTAGGTTTGGCACACCATGTGTTGTGCAATACTGACGGAGGTCAGAAAGGTGTCGGATTCCCCCGGAAATGAGTTAAAGACGGTTCTTAGCTGGTCATGTGGGTGCTGGAATCGAACCCAGGTCCTCTGCAAGAGCAGTCGTGTGTGGTTTTTTTTTTTTTGTCTTTTTCGAGACAGGGCTCCCTGTAGCCCAGCTGTCCTGGAACTCACCTGTAGACCAGGCTGGCCTTGAACTCACAAAGATCGCCTGCCCTCGCCTCCCAAGTCTAGGATTAAGGCGTGCGCCACCACGTCCCAAGCCCAGCATCTGTGTTCTTAACTGCTGAGGCCATCTCGCAGCCCCGCACTACTTTTAGTCCATCGTGTTTATGAGGGGCCATGTGCCTATGCTCAAGTTGCTCACAGTCATCTCAGAATCCTCTCTCACTGATCCCTTGTAGTCAGTAAAGGATGAACTTGAGCTCAATCCATCAACAAAGAACCTCTTGACTCAGGAGGCTAGGGGAGAAGCTCTTGCTCACTCTTCCTGGGAGGAAGGGGAGAAGCTCTTTTTGCTGATAAGAGAAGACATCTGTTGGTCATTTACCAAAAGTGGGTGGGGTTTCTGAGCCACAGAAGCTCAAAACAAGTTCCACCCTGTCTTTTTTTCTCTTGGCGTTCTCTGACCTGTGTTCTGTCTTCATGTGGTAAGCACAGCTGGAGGAGCACTCTAGGATGACCTAGGGGTAGCTGGGAAGCTGGTCATTTTCTCTCCTACTTGATGTTTTGCTAGGGTTTGTAGGGAAGGCCTGTGACCTTCCCTATAGCTGGCTAGTTAAGTGGACTTGGAGTCTGTAATAGAACCCATATGCCAAGACAAATACCAGGACCTGACTTATTAGATAAGACTGGTCACTATTTAGTTCCTTTCTATTTTATTTTTTTAAAGTTTATTATTTTTAATTTCACATGTATGCATATATTGCTTGCAGGTATGTAAGTGCACACATATTGTGCAATGTCTGCAAGTTCAGAAAGTGCAACTGGATCCCCTAAACTGAAGTTAGGGATGGTTGTTAACACATAGTGGGTGCTGGGAATTGAACTTGAGTCCTTTGCAAGAGCAGCTGGTGCTCTTAATAGTTAAGCCATCTCCTAGCCCTCCTTTTTATTTTTTGAGCCATATCTTTACTGTTACTCTACTTACTCTTGTCCCTTGATTTCTTGCCCCCCTTAAGATTGAATTTCACAGGGCTAGAGAGATGTTCAGCAGTTAAAAACACATGTGTCTTCCAGAGGACCTGGGTTTGATTTCCAGCACCAGCACCCACATGTCAGCTAACAACTGTCTAAATCAGTCCAGAAGATTGATGCCCTTTTTTTTTTTAATTTTTATTATTTTTGTATGTGTATGAATTGTATGTCTGCATGTAGGTTGTGCCCTGTGTTTGCAAGGCCTCGAGGTCAGAAGAGGGTCAAGATTCCCCTGGAACTGGAGTTTCCCTGGAATTGGAGTTTCAGACGGTCTTGGCCGCCATGTGGGTGCTGGGATCGAACCCGGTCCTCTGTAAGAGCAGTCGGCGCTCTAACACCCTAGCCATCTCTCCAGCCCTGATCTGATCCCCTTATGGCCTCTGTGGGCATCATACACATCTTGTGCACTTAAATCTATGTAGGCAAACATCATACACAAAAATTAAAAAAAATTTTTTTTTAAAGAGAGGGACTCATTCTAGACCAGCCAGGCCTTGAATTTCACTATGTAACCTAGGCTGGCTTTGAATTAACTATATAGCTCAGGCTGGCTCTGAACTGCAGCCACTCTTCCCTCTCAGCCTTCTGAATGTTAGACTTGCATGTGTGAGTTACCATGCTCAGCCTAATTATGCTCCTACAGAATATATCTTCAAGTCAATTTTATTATTATATGAGATGATATTATATGGTATGAGTGGGGGAGGCACAAAGGCTGTGGTATATATGCAGAGGTCATATGACAAATTTATGAACTCAGTTCTATCACCATTACATGGATTCTGTACTCTAGTCACTAGGCTTGCATGGAAGCACCTTTACCTACTGAGCCATCTTGCTGGGCCTTAAGTCAAAACTTAAGAGAGGTGTATGAGGGGGGCTGGAGAGATGGCCTAGCGGTTAAGAGCACCAAGATGCTCTTCAGAAGACCCGGGTTCGATCCCCCTGCACCCACATGGCGGCTGAGAACTGTCTTTAAACTCCAGTTTCAGGGAAATCCGACATCCTCTTCTGACCTCCGCAGCATTGCATGACTACGGTGCACAAACCTACATGCAGACAGAATTCATACACATATGAAAAAAAAAAAAAAAAGAGGTGTATGAGATCTTTTCAAGTCTTTGCACTTTCCTGTTTACTCACATGTGAAAGGTAGACAGGGTACACGTGAGTATCTGAAGTCAGTTTTAAGTTTCTCTTAAAACTCTGAAGATCTGGTGGCTGGAGAGATGGCTCAGCAGTTAAGAGCACTGGCTACTTTTGTAGAGAGCCTGGGCTCAGTTCCCAGCACCACATGGAGCTGACGTGGACCATGCGTCGACTCAAGGCATTCATTTCCATAAGCGATCTCAGTTTCCCGATCGGGCCAGGGGCTCTGACTTGAAGATACTTCCTACTAGCTAGTGCGGCACTTATCTATGCAAAAAACCATATGGGCTTAAATGGACAAGCACAACTAATATCAACTGCAAAACCCGAGTAAGTAAAACCTCACGACCCAAGAACGCAGGGGAAACGCGTGGTGTAATCCCAAGCTACTAGGAGGTAAGAAGCAGGCAATCTTTGTGAGTTCCAGGTCAGCCTGGTCTACATAGTGAGTTCCAGGACAGCTGGGCTACAGGAAGACCCTATCACAAAAAGACCCCCCAAAAACAAAAAACAAAAAAAGTGTTTCTCTGTCCTCTGATGTGAGTGAGTGTCAGATAAAAAACTGGGTTTTGAGATCACGCAGGTTTTGGAAACCCTATAAAGATGGGAAGTTTCTTAACTCTGGAGCTGCTTTGGAATGCTACTATGAACCATAAGACTCTAAGGGCAGACAGCATAGTGTTCCTCTGATTTAACAGGACAGGAATCTCAAAGAACAGTGCCCTGTACTCTAAAATTTCTATCCTGTTGTGATGAAACAAATCAAAGCAAGGCCCACTGCCGAGGGGAGTGGTTCTAAACTTCGACATGTCCTCAAGCATATCTTCTAGATGGCAAGCCCAGAACTCTTTTTTTGAGACAGTTTCCTTGTAGCCCCAACTTGTCCTGGAACTCAAAGTTTAGACCAGGCTGGCTTGAACTCACAGAGATCCATTTACCCCTGCCTCTGGAGCTCAGGGATTAAAGGCGTGCACCACCACTCCTGAATCAAGCCAGCGCTCCTGACTCTGCTGGAAAACTTTCTAAACATTTTTTTCTTCCTTTAAAAATATCTCTGCTGGACATGGTGGCGCACGCCTTTAATCCTAGCACTTGGGAGGCGGAGGGGCAGGCGGATCTCTGTGAGTTCAAGGCCAGCCTGGTTCTACAGAGTGAGTTCCATGACAGCCAGAGCTACCGGAGACCCTGTCTCAAAAAAAAATCTCTTAGAAAATGTTATTTTCTATTATTCTTTAGTGTATCATTTTTATTTTTATTTTTATTTTTTCTCTTTTTATAGTTTATTTTTTAAGGGATTCTACAATATAATAGGCACTTGTTTTCAGATAACATTGACGTTTCTCAGTTTGCCGTACAATTAGGTAATGTGTGCAATTTTTTTTGAAGTGAGCCAAATTATTAAGCATAAGCAATGAATGTAAGTACACATTTATGTAAAACCAATTTGCAAGTATCTATGTCCCAAATTTTGAACAAACCGAGGTTCACCATAGTCCAGTTGGAAGAAGCTTGTATGCACAAGCATGTTGATCAAATAGGAGTCCAGTCTAATATTGCTGTAGTCCTCATATTCACCCCAATCCCTACAGCCCTTACATTCTACCACGCCTCCTCTTCTGCAAGTTGTTCCCTAGGCTTGGGAAAGGGGCACAAGTGGGTGATCCTCCTTTTTATGCATTACCCACAGATCAGAAAATATTTATTTGCTGTCAATTATGGGAATATTTCAGAAACTCAAAAAAATGGTGTGTAGGATGTAGCAAGTTTGCTTCCTGGAGAAGTGAAGAGGGAACAAGGCTGCTAAGGGCATGGATTGCTGCAGAAAGAAGCTTTGAGACTGAGCTCCTCTGGCCTTTGTGAGACATTTCTACTTTGCCTGGAGGTGGCAGACCAGGGGACGATGGTGGCACTGCCCTGGCCTTGTGCAAGCCATGCATATCAACAGCACAGCCCACTGCCTAAGCCATGTCTACAGTATAGCCACCCACTGCAAAAAGAACTGCCTGAGCCTGCTTGTTGCGGCTGCCCACTCTGGGAGGAACCTGGAGTATTTGTTGAACAATGTTCATTTTATTTGTGACCACTGTATCCCTAAACTGAACCTTATCTAACTAGTCTGCCCATCCTAAAACAATACCCAAACCAAGAAACAATCACAAAAAGATAATTCTGAACACTTATTTTTTCTTGTTTATATCAACATATATTCAAAATTTCCCATCTTCAAAATGATAAAAGATAAAATGATTTATTTTACAACCAACAGAATGCAGGCCAGGAAAGAAAAGGATTCAGGCTTCCCTCCAGATTCTAATAAATTAACATCTACGATGAAAAAAAATCAACTGACTTCTAATTTTTTTTTTTTTGGTCTTTTCGAGACAGGGTTGTAGTGTCCGACTTCTAATTTTTACTTGATGCTCACAGCCTCTTGACTCCTCAAAAGTGATTCGCTGGTCCATTAGCAGCCTAATGAACCTTCTCTGCATCAGCAGACATCCAGGCCTACAACACCAATTAGGAGCTTAGGAGGAAACCACGGAGAGACAGCTCATGATTGATGAATCAGACTCATACTCTCTGGTGAACAAGTCTGCGTATTCATTTGGTCTCTCCTTTGGGGAGCTGACAGGCTTTGCTGATGCTCTCATAAGCCTATTCAGAGTCAGGATATACCCTACTACCTGAAAAGAGAGGGTTCTCCTGAACTGCCATTCCTTTACACATTACTGGTCACTCCCCGACCACACCCTGGCCTCTTTGCTGTGTGTCATTTCCCAAAAGGCTATAACCTCAAGTAGGTAGGGATGATATCTCATTCATCACTTTGTCCTTAGTGCTTAAGATATTGCCTGATCCAGGTAAGGATCTCCATGAATATCTGTCTAATAAATGGACACACCATCCCCTTACTGACTTCATATTCAAACTTTGATTTCCCTCCATAATGTTTTCTCTAAGCCCTGGACTGGCTCAGAGTGTTCACACTATTCCCAACCAATTCAGCTTCAGACATTATACTATCCTGTGATCACCTGGTAACTTAGCTCCCTCCCAGTGATTAGAATCAACTTGAGAACAAGGACCACGGTGTGCCACTGTTAGTTACATCTACAAAATGGTGCCTAGCCACTAGCAAATTTGGTTGTTTTGAGATGGAGTCTCCTATAGCCGATGGCCTGGACTTGCTATGTAGCCAGGATGGTGAACTCAAGATTCACCACCTCTGCCTCCTGAGTTGTGGGGTAAACTTTTGCATTCTGCATGAAGTTATCAATACTCCAGAAAGGAATTCCCCAAATCATTTTTCATCTTTATTTTTCCCGACAACGGCCACATACTGTACAAAACTAGAAGTCATGGCACCTTTGTGGACCAAATGTGGTATGTCTGGTACAGAGAGCTGGGTGAAATCAACATTCCCCAGGATCATTATCCTTGCCTTCCAATAGATTAAAACTCATCGGGCCTTGAAAACAAGAAAAGTTGGGCTTTCCTCTGTGTACTCTCTCAACTTCTCATGGGGAAGGAGGACTGTCTTGTGCACGGTCCTCTTTGCCACTAAGTGGACAAGCTGGGACTACATGAGAAGCAGCAAGGAATCCAGGTACTGTATATCTGGCTTTTCAGGTTCTGGCGAAAATGAGTGGATCACCTAAAAAAACACAAAAAGAGGCTGGATCACACTTCAGCTGGCGAGGAGGAAGATGTCTGTTGAGAAAGGATAGCCGGTGCATGACGAGGGAGTGGCAAGACAAGCTGGGAGCGAAGGGGAGACAGGGACGCAAAAACCAAAAAAAATAAAAATAAGCCAGGGGGCTGGCGCACGCCTTTAATCCTAGCACTTGGGGAGGCAGGGCAGGTGGATCTTGTGAGTTCAAGGCCGCCGGTCTACAGAGTGAATCCAGAATAGCTGGGCACAGGAACCTTGTCCTGAAAGACCAATAAATAAATAAACAAACAAATATAAATTACTCATGTGAGTTCTGAACACTAAATGGCCCAGCCCCAGTGCCCAGCTTGGGCAGGTACACAGTAAACAGTGAGTGCCCTCCCCCACTTCCTGGTTTCTAGGCTTGTGAAGCCAACTCTCACTGCCAGGAATTCAGTTCCCTGAAGGGAGACCTGCCACACCTTTCTGCTCCCCATCCCTCCCATCTGAGATGAATGAAGTCAGAAAAGGTCCCTGGCACTTGTCTGTGCTCCCCACATAATCTGCCAGTTCTGTCTTCCCACGGCCCTCGACACTGTGCCATCCTCTTGGCAGAATGCCACCCCACAGCCTGTTCCTCCACTCCTAACAAACACTTGCCTTAAAAAAAAAAATTAAATTGTCAGCCGGGTATGGTGGCGCACGCCTTTAATCCTAGCACTTGGGAGGCAGACAGGCGGATTCTTTGTGAGTCAAGGCCAGCCTGGTCTCAGCGTGAGTTCCAGGACAGCTGGGGCAACAGGGAACCCTGTCTCAAAGACAAAAAAAAAAAAAAATTGTCAGAAGAACTTGCTGGCTCCTTTGCTTTATTGCTACTTAGCAACATAAAAGTTTGGTATCAAGTACACATTACTGTATAAAAATTTTCCTAAATACCAACTTTACATTTTACTTGTCATTTATTGAGTTTGAAACACTACAAATAATTTTATGAGATTGCTTCTTTACGTACCCAAAGCAGAGGTTAATCAGGTCAACAGAAATATAAGTTAAAGCATCAATTTGTCTGTCCATTTTTTTTTCTTTTTTGAGACCAGGGTCCCCTGTAGCCCCAGCTGCCTGAAATTCACTATAGAGACCATGCTGGCCTCTATCTCACATAAATCTGCCTGCCTTGCTTCCTGAATGATGGGTTAAAGGCATACACCCCGACCATGCCCAGCTTTTTCTCTGTCCATTTTTGTTAAACAAACTACATTTCTCTAACTAGACTCAAAGTGAGGTTTAACTGTACTGAATTATATGTTCAGTTATGTCATTCAACAGAACTTTTATCAATTTCCATAACCCCCTGCAATGGTCTTTCCAACTCTGGCTGTAGAGATGTTGCTACTTTGAACTAATTTACTTTTAATGCCTCTACTCATCAGACCAGATGAAGCTTCTGAAGCCTCAGGATGAATCCTTAACAATTTTGAAAGTTACTCCCCTCAGAGTGAGAAAGGATATTTGTCTTCCTGGCTTGTCCCCAGGCCTTCGGTGAAGGGGGTGGAAGCGGCTTCTGGCTGGCCTCTCCACCAGTCCGTGGTGACGGGTTCCTCGGATGTTATCAGCTTGATGAAACGAAGGCTGCAGAAAGAAGGAAAGAAGTAAAAAAAAAAAAAAGTGTTGGCAGCCTACCACACAAACAGTGTGTGCCGCACCGCGCCCTAAAGATGGCGCCGTCTTCCTGAGTCACTACAAGCCGTTTCCCGCCTTTGCCTATGCATTGGGCAATCTGCGCATGACTTTGACCCGCACACCTAATATTCTAATTAGGCATTGGCCCCTGTTGCGCTACAAGCCCATGCATTGGGCATGCAAATGAGGCAGGGACGTGCACCATATCCAGATACACCCGAACCCTCTAGACTGCTATATAAGCAGTGCCTCTTCCCCATTTCGGGGTCCTTCTCCTAAAAGAGCTGTGCACAATAAATACTGCTGCAGAAGAATCCTGTTGTCCGCGTGAAGTTCTTGCCGGCGAGACTGCTGCGCGTGGACAAATCTCCACTCACCCTCAAGAATAACTGATAAGAAACGTGAAGACTGAGTTTCTAATTTTATTATTACATACTGGTGTGTGCCCTGTATCAAGGTAAATAAAATAATGCAGTATGTGATACTTTTTTCTATATAAGCATAGAAAAAAAAGTCTTTTTTTTTAATTTTTTATTTATTTCCGTAGTGTATGAATGTATTTTCTGCTGCAATCTGTGCCACCCATGACGTGCAATGCCGCGGAGGTCAGAAGAGGGTTGTCAGACTCCCCTGGAAACTGGAGTTCTCCTGGAATTGGAGTTTCAGACGGCTCTCGGCCGCATATGGGTGCTGGGGATCGAACCTGGGTCCTCTGTAAGAGCGGTCGGCGCTCTTACCCTAGGCTATCTCTCCAGCCCCGAAAAAAAAAGTCTTTAAAGTGCTAATATGGAGACAGAAGGAATGATACATACGAACTGTCACAGTTAGAAAATGAAGAACTGGGATTATGGCTTCAAGCCATTTCAGTCTTTCGATTCCTGAGAGCTAAAATGCTATTAGTTAAAAATGATTTATTTCTGTGAGTGGTGGTGGCAACACCTTTAATCCCAGCATTTAGAAGAGTTCTATAAGATCAAAGCCAGCCTAATCTACATAGTGAGTTCCAGACCAGTTGGGGAGACTGTCTCAAAAAAAAAAAAAAAAAAACCAGTATTATTTGGGACACACCATGGCCCTGTGTGTAAAAGTGCTTGCTGTGCAAGCCTGGTAACCTGAGATCACCAGATCCTTATGTAAAGGTGCTTGCTGTGCAGGCCTGGTAACCTGAGATCAATCACCAGATCCTTATGTAACAGGTGCTTGCTGTGCAGGCCTGGTAACCTGAAATCAATCACCAGATCCTTATGCAGACCAACCATGTACAACGTAAAAAAAGAGAAAACTCCACCCAAGTTGTCCTCTGACCTCCAGACATGCACCATGGAGGTGTGTGTTAATTGTGTGTGTGTGTGTGGCATGCGTGCGTTGCACATACAGACCCTAACAAATGTTTAAAAATGTATTAAGCCAGGTGTGGTGGCGCATGCCTTTAATCCCAGCACTTGGGAGGCAGAGGCAGGCGTGTCTTTTGTGAGTTCAAGGCCAGCCTAGTCTAGAGAAATGAGTTCCAGGACAGCCTGGGCTACAGAGGAGACCCTGTCTGTGAAAACCAAATAAATAAATAAAATAAATAAATAAATAAATAAATAAATAAATCATAATAATCCTAACACTTGAGAGGGCAAGGCAGACAGCATCTCTGTGGTTCAAGGCCACCTACTCTACAGAGTGAGCTCTAGGCCAGCTGGGACCTTAAAGGGAGACCCCTGTCTTGAAAATCAAAAAAACAAAAAACAACAGTATAAGCTCGGTATGGTGGCCTACACCTGTAATCCCAGCAATTTTTGAGAAGACAAAATTCAAGAGAAAATCACATGTTCAACAACCAAAACATCAACAAATCCCAAAAGAAAACTTTTGGCTACCTTGAAGGAACTTAATTTTGTTGCTTTTCAAAGTTAAAGCATGTATACAAACGTTTCCTTGGCTGGATTCAAGAGATAACATATATTTTTTGTGATCCTCTTTTTGCAATGAACATTNGGAAATGCTGGGGTGCCTGCTGATTGTCAGAACACAAACAAAAGAGAGGCTTGGGGGAAATTTTTCACAAGCCACACCGCTCCTTTCCCATTACCTTCTTAGGCAATTAAAGCCTGGCTAGTTAAACCTGAAGAGGAGGGATAAAGAACAGGATAAAAAACAAGGAAGAGGTGGCTGGAATGGATAGAAATAGACACTGAAGTTAGGAAGACCACTGCAGTCCCTCTGTGAACTCCTCCAGCTCTCTTCCAGGTTCCTCCTCCTCTGCCTTCCATCCAAATATTCCCCTGGGGTCCTATGGCCACTCAGTGTCAGCCCACATCCACAGGGACCCAGAATCTCCTGGTATCAGGTAGAATGGAATCAGGGGAGGGTGAAACACCCTCAGAGACTGGCCAGTGCCCCTCAGACACAGAAGCCTGGCTTCTCCACTTTGTATGGACAGCTCCATCCTTACCAAGCTCCAGTTCAGCACTTCAAAAATCCATGCCTCCAGCTACTGACAGACTCTTGAGGATCCCAAGTCCATATTTCCAATTGCCTATGTGCCCAGACTTGTAAAATCCAACAGAACATGCCTCATCCTCTGCCTGCCATTTGTACTTCTTAATATTTTTTTTATTATTTTTTTATGTGTATGAATGTACTGTCTGCAGGTAGGTTGGCACACCTGTGTTGTGCAATACTGAGGAGGTCAGAAGAGGGTGTCGGATTCCCCCGGAAATGGAGTTAAAGACGGTTCTTAGCTGTCATGTGGGTGCTTGGAATCGAACCCAGGTCCTCTGCAAGAGCAGTCTGTGTGTGGTTTTTTTTTTTTTTTTGTCTTTTGTCTTTTCGAGACAGGGTCTCCCTGTAGTCCCAGCTGTCCTGGAACTCACTCTGTAGACCAGGCTGGCCTTGAACTCACAAAGATCCGCCTGCCTCTGCCTCCCAAGTGCTAGGATTAAAGGCGTGCGCCACCACGTCCAGCCAGCAATCTGTGTTCTTAACTGCTGAGCCATCTCTGCAGCCCCGCACTACTTTTAGTCCATCGTGTTTAATGAGGGGCCATGTGCCTATGCTCAAGTTGCTCACAGTCATCTCAGAATCCTCTCTCACTGATCCCTTGTAGTCAGTAAAGGATGAACTTGAGCTCAATCCATCAACAAAGAACCTCTTGACTCAGGAGGCTAGGGGAGAAGCTCTTGCTCACTCTTCCTGGGAGGAAGGGGAGAAGCTCTTTCTGCTGATAAGAGAAGACATCTGTTGGTCATTTACCAAAAGTGGGTGGGGTTTCTGAGCCACAGAAGCTCAAAACAAGTTCCACCCTGTCTTTTTTTCTCTTGGCGTTCTCTGACCTGTGTTCTGTCTTCATGTGGTAAGCACAGCTGGAGGAGCACTCTAGGATGACCTAGGGGTAGCTGGGAAGCTGGTCATTTTCTCTCCTACTTGATGTTTTGCTAGGGTTTGTAGGGAAGGCCTGTGACCTTCCCTATAGCTGGCTAGTTAAGTGGACTTGGAGTCTGTAATAGAACCCATATGCCAAGACAAATACCAGGACCTGACTTATTAGATAAGACTGGTCACTATTTAGTTCCTTTCTATTTTATTTTTTTAAAGTTTATTATTTTTATTTCACATGTATGCATATATTGCTTGCATGTATGTAAGTGCACACATATTGTGCAATGTCTGCGGAGGTCAGAAGAGTGCACTGGATCCCCTGAAACTGAAGTTAGGGATGGTTGTTACCTACCATGTGGGTGCTGGGAATTGAACTTGAGTCCTTTGCAAGAGCAGCTGGTGCTCTTAATAGTTAAGCCATCTCTCTAGCCCCTCCTTTTTATTTTTTGAGCCATATCTTTACTGTTACTCTACTTATTCTTGTCCCTTGATTTCTTGCCTTCTCCTCCTTAAGATTGAATTTCACAGGGCTAGAGAGATGGTTCAGCAGTTAAAAACACTTGTTCTTCCAGAGGACCTGGGTTTGATTTCCAGCACCAGCACCCACATGGCAGCTAACAACTGTCTATAATTCCAGTTCCAGAAGATCTGATGCCCTTTTTTTTTTAATTTTTATTTATTTTTGTATGTGTATGAATGTACTGTCTGCATGAAGGTTTGTGCACCTGTGTTGTGCAATGCCTCGGAGGTCAGAAGAGGGTCAGATTCCCCTGGAACTGGAGTTCTCCTGGAATTGGAGTTTCAGACGGTTCTTGGCCGCCATGTGGGTGCTGGGGATCGAACCCAGGTCCTCTGTAAGAGCAGTCGGCGCTCTTAACCCCTAGGCCATCTCTCCAGCCCTGATCTGATGCCCTCTTATGGCCTCTGTGGGCATCATACACATCTTGTGCACTTAAATATATGTAGGCAAACACTCATACACATAAAATTAAAAAAAAATTTTTTTTTAAAGAGAGGGACTCATTCTAGACCAGCCAGGCCTTGAATTCACTATGTAACCTAGGCTGGCTTTGAATTAACTATATAGCTCAGGCTGGCTCTGAACTGCAGCCACTCTTCCCTCTCAGCCTTCTGAATGTTAGACTTGCATGTGTGAGTTACCATGCTCAGCCTAATTATGCTCCTACAGAATATATCTTCAAGTCAATTTTATTATTATATGAGATGATATTATATGGTATGAGTGGGGGAGGCACAAAGGCTGTGGTATATATGCAGAGGTCATATGACAAATTTATGAACTCAGTTCTATCACCATTACATGGATTCTGTACTCTAGTCACTAGGCTTGCATGGAAGCACCTTTACCTACTGAGCCATCTTGCTGGGCCTTAAGTCAAAACTTAAGAGAGGTGTATGAGGGGGGCTGGAGAGATGGCCTAGCGGTTAAGAGCACCAAGTGCTCTTGCAGAAGACCCGGGTTCGATCCCCAGCACCCACATGGCGGCTGAGAACTGTCTTTAACTCCAGTTTCAGGGAAATCCGACATCCTCTTCTGACCTCCGCAGCATTGCATGACACGGGTGCACAAACCTACATGCAGACAGTACATTCATACACATATGAAAAAAAAAAAAAGAGGTGTATGAGATCTTTTCAAGTCTTTGCACTTTCCTGTTTACTCACATGTGAAAGGTAGACAGGGTACACATGAGTATCTGAAGTCAGTTTTAAGTTTCTCTTAAAACTCTGAAGATCTGGGGCTGGAGAGATGGCTCAGCAGTTAAGAGCACTGGCTACTTTTGTAGAGAGCCTGGGCTCAGTTCCCAGCACCAACATGGAGGCTGACGACCATCCATAACTTCATTTCCAGGGGATCCAGTGCTGTCTTCTGACTTCCACAGGTATTACATATATATGGGGCACTTACATATATGCAAGCAAACTACTCAGAGACATAATATAAAACAACAACAACAATAATAATAACCTCTGAAGTCGGGCATGGTGGCGCATGGCTGTAATCCCAGCACTCAGGAGGAAGAAGCAGGCAGATCTTTGTGAGTTCCAGGTCAGCCTGGTCTACATAGTGAGTTCCAGGACAGCTTGGGCTACAGGAAGACCCTATCACAAAAAGACCCCCCAAAACAAAAAACAAAAATAAGTGTTTCTCTGTCCTCTGATGTGATGTGAGTGTCAGATAAAAAACTGGGTTTTGAGATCACGCAGGTTTTGGAAACCCTATAAAGATGGGAAGTTTCTTAACTCTGGAGCTGCTTTGGAATGCTACTATGAACCATAAGACTCTAAGGGCAGACAGCATAGTGTTCCTCTGATTTAACAGGACAGGAATCTCAAAGAACAGTGCCCTGTACTCTAAAATTTCTATCCTGTTGTGATGAAACAAATCAAAGCAAGGCCCACTGCCGAGGGGAGTGGTTCTAAACTTCGACATGTCCTCAAGCATATCTTCTAGATGGCTCAAGCCAGCACTCTTTTTTTGAGACAGTCTCCCTGTAGCCCCAACTGTCCTGGAACTCAATATTTAGACCAGGCTGGCCTTGAACTCACAGAGATCCATTTACCTCTGCCTCTGGAGCTCAGGGATTAAAGGCGTGCACCACCACTCCTGAATCAAGCCAGCGCTCCTGACTCTGCTGGAAAACTTTCTAAACATTTGTTTTCTTCCTTTAAAAATATCTCTGCTGGACATGGTGGCGCACGCCTTTAATCCTAGCACTTGGGAGGCAGGGGCAGGCGGATCTCTGTGAGTTCAAGGCCAGCCTGGTCTACAGAGTGAGTTCCATGACAGCCAGAGCTACCGGGAGACCCTGTCTCAAAAAAAAAATCTCTTAGAAAATGTTATTTTCTATTATTCTTTAGTGTATCATTTTTATTTTTTATTTTTATTTTTTCTCTTTTATATGTTTATTTTTTAAGGGATTCTACAATATAATAGCACAGTTGTTTTCAGATAACATTGACGTTTCTCAGTTTGCCGTACAATTAGGTAATTGGTGCAATTTTTTTTGAAGTGAGCCAAATTATTAAGCATAAGCAATGAATGTAAGTAACATTGATGTAAAACCAATTTGCAAGTATCTATGTCCAAATTTTGAACAATCCGAGGTTCCCATAGTCCAGTTGGAGAAGCTTGTATGCACAAGCATGTTGATCAAATAGGAGTCCAGTCTATATTGCTGTAGTCTCATGATTCACCCCAATCTCTACACAGCCCTTACATTCTACCACGCCTCCTCTTCCGCAAGTTGTTCCCTAGGCTTTGGGAAAGGGGCACAAGTGGGTGTATCCTCCTTTTTAATGCATTACCCACAGATCAGAAAATATTTATTTGCTGTCAATTATGGGAATATTTCAGAAACTCAAAAAAATGGTGTGTAGGATGTAGCAAGTTTGCTTCTGCTGAGAAGTGAAGAGGGAACAAGGCTGCTAAGGGCATGGATTGCTGCAGAAAGAAGCTTTGAGACTGAGCTCCTCTGGCCTTTGTGAGACATTTCTACTTTGCCTGGAGGTGGCAGACCAGGGGACGATGGTGGCACTGCCCTGGCCTTGTGCAAGCCATGCATATCAACAGCACAGCCCACTGCCTAAGCCATGTCTACAGTATAGCCACCCACTGCAAAAAGAACTGCCTGAGCCTGCTTGTTGTGGCTGCCCACTCTGGGAGGAACCTGGAGTATTTGTTGAACAATGTTCATTTTATTTGTGACCACTGTATCCCTAAACTGAACCTTATCTAACTAGTCTGCCCATCCTAAAACAATACCCAAACCAAGAAACAATCACAAAAAGATAATTCTGAACACATTATTTTTCTGTTTATATCAACATATATTCAAAATTTCCCATCTTCAAAATGATAAAAGATAAAATGATTTATTTTACAACCAACAGAATGCAGGCCAGGAAAGAAAAGGATTCAGGCTTCCCTCCAGATTCTAATAAATTAACATCTACGATGAAAAAAAATCAACTGACTTCTAATTTTTTTTTTTTTGGTCTTTTCGAGACAGGGTTGTAGTGTCCGACTTCTAATTTTTACTTGATGCTCACAGCCTCTTGACTCCTCAAAAGTGATTCGCTGGTCCATTAGCAGCCTAATGAACCTTCTCTGCATCAGCAGACATCCAGGCCTACAACACCAATTAGGAGCTTAGGAGGAAACCACGGAGAGACAGCTCATGATTGATGAATCAGACTCATACTCTCTGGTGAACAAGTCTGCGTATTCATTTGGTCTCTCCTTTGGGGAGCTGACAGGCTTTGCTGATGCTCTCATAAGCCTATTCAGAGTCAGGATATACCCTACTACCTGAAAAGAGAGGGTTCTCCTGAACTGCCATTCCTTTACACATTACTGGTCACTCCCCGACCACACCCTGGCCTCTTTGCTGTGTGTCATTTCCCAAAAGGCTATAACCTCAAGTAGGCAGGGATGATATCTCATTCATCACTTTGTCCTTAGTGCTTAAGATATTGCCTGATCCAGGTAAGGATCTCCATGAATATCTGTCTAATAAATGGACACACCATCCCCTTACTGACTTCATATTCAAACTTTGATTTCCCTCCATAATGTTTTCTCTAAGCCCTGGACTGGCTCAGAGTGTTCACACTATTCCCAACCAATTCAGCTTCAGACATTATACTATCCTGTGATCACCTGGTAACTTAGCTCCCTCCCAGTGATTAGAATCAACTTGAGAACAAGGACCACGGTGTGCCACTGTTAGTTACATCTACAAAATGGTGCCTAGCCACTAGCAAATTTGGTTGTTTTGAGATGGAGTCTCACTATATAGCCCAGATGGGCCTGGAACTTGCTATGTAGACCAGGCTAGTCTCAATCTCACTACCTCTGCCTCCTGAGTTGTGGGGTAAACTTTTGCATTCTGCATGAAGTTATCAATACTCCAGAAAGGAATTCCCCAAATCATTTTTCATCTTTATTTTTCCCGACAACGGCCACATACTGTACAAAACTAGAAGTCATGGCACCTTTGTGGACCAAATGTGGTATGTCTGGTACAGAGAGCTGGGTGAAATCAACATTCCCCAGGATCATTATCCTTGCCTTCCAATAGATTAAAACTCATCGGGCCTTGAAAACAAGAAAAGTTGGGCTTTCCTCTGTGTACTCTCTCAACTTCTCATGGGGAAGGAGGACTGTCTTGTGCACGGTCCTCTTTGCCACTAAGTGGACAAGCTGGGACTACATGAGAAGCAGCAATGGAATCCAGGTTACTGTGATATCTGGTTTTCTCATGGGAAAATAGGGCTAAAAAAAATAAAAATAAAGGACTTAAGCAGGGCATGGTGGCACACACCTTTAATCCCAGCATTTGGGAAGCAGAGGTAGGCAGATGTCTGTGAGTTCAAGGCTAGCCTGTTCTACATAGTGAGTTCCAAGCAAGCTGGGACTGCAGGGAGACCCTGTCTCAAAAAGCCAAAATAAAAATAAAAATAAGCCAGGTGTGCTGGCGCACGCCTTTAATCCTAGCACTTGGGAGGCAGAGGCAGGTGGATCTTTGTGAGTTCAAGGCCAGCCTGGTCTACAGAGTGAATTCCAGAATAGCTGGGGCTACAGGGAAACCTTGTCCTGAAAAGACCAATAAATAAATAAACAAACAAATATAAATTACTCATTGAGTTCTGAACACTAAATGGCCCAGCCCAGTGCCCAGCTTGGGCAGGTACACAGTAAACTTGAGTGCCCTCCCCCACTTCCTGGTTTCTAGGCTTGTGAAGCCAACTCTCACTGCCAGGAATTCAGTTCCCTGAAGGGAGACCTGCCACACCTTTCTGCTCCCCATCCCTCCCATCTGAGATGAAGTCAGAAAAGGTCCCTGGCACTTGTCTGTGCTCCCCACATAATCTGCCAGTTCTGTCTTCCCACGGCCCTCGACACTGTGCCATCCTCTTGGCAGAATGCCACCACCAGCCTGTTCCTCCACTCCTAACAAACACTGCTTAAAAAAATTAAATTGTCAGCCGGGTATGGTGGCGCACGCCTTTAATCCTAGCACTTGGGAGGCAGACAGGCGGATCTTTGTGAGTTCAAGGCCAGCCTGGTCTACAGAGTGAGTTCCAGGACAGCTGGGGCAACAGGGAGACCCTGTCTCGAAAAGAAAAAAAAAAAAAATTGTCAGAAGAACTTGCTGGCTCCTTTGCTTTATTGCTACTTAGCAACATAAAAGTTTGGTATCAAGTACACATTACTGTATAAAAATTTTCCTAAATACCAACTTTACATTTTACTTGTCATTTATTGAGTTTGAAACACTACAAATAATTTTATGAGATTGCTTCTTTACGTACCCAAAGCAGATGGTTAATCAGGTCAACAGAAATATAAGTAAAGCATCAATTTGTCTGTCCATTTTTTTCTTTTTTTGAGACAGGGTCTCCCTGTAGCCCCAGCTGGCCTGAAATTCACTATAGAGACCATGCTGGCCTCTATCTCACATAAATCTGCCTGCCTCTGCTTCCTGAATGATGGGATTAAAGGCATACACCGCCATGCCCAGCTTTTTCTCTGTCCATTTTTGTTAAACAAACTACATTTCTCTAACTAGACTCAAAGTGAGGTTTAACTGTACTGAATTATATGTTCAGTTATGTCATTCAACAGAACTTTTATCAATTTCCATAACCCCCTGCAATGGTCTTTCCAACTCTGGCTGTAGAGATGTTGCTACTTTGAACTAATTTACTTTTAATGCCTCTACTCATCAGACCAGATGAAGCTTCTGAAGCCTCAGGATGAATCCTTAACAATTTTGAAAGTTACTCCCCTCAGAGTGAGAAAGGATATTTGTCTTCCTGGCTTGTCCCCAGGCCTTCGGTGAAGGGGGTGGAAGCGGCTTCTGGCTGGCCTCTCCACCAGTCCGTGGTGACGGGTTCCTCGGATGTTATCAGCTTGATGAAACGAAGGCTGCAGAAAGAAGGAAAGAAGAGTTGGCCTCTGACTATGAAATCTCTGTTGGCAGCCTACCACACAAACAGTGTGTGCCGCACCGCGCCCTAAAGATGGCGCCGACTTCCTGAGTCACTACAAGCTGTTTCCCGCCGTTGCCTATGCATTGGGCAATCTGCGCATGACTTTGAGCCCGCACACCTAATATTCTAATGAGGCATTGGCCCCTGTTGCGCTACAAGCCCATGCATTGGGCATGCAAATGAGGCATCGGACGGTGCACCAATCCAGAGCATACCCGAACCCTCTAGACTGCTATATAAGCAGTGCCTCTTCCCCGTTTCGGGGTCCTTCTCCTAAAAGAGCTGTGCACAATAAATACTGCTGCAGAAGAATCCTGTTGTCTGCGTGAAGTTCTTGCCGGCGAGACTGCTGCGCGGGACAAATCTCCACTCACCCTCAAGAATAACTGATAAGAAACGTGAAGACTGAGTTTCTAATTTTATTATTACATACTGGTGTGTGCCCTGTATCAAGGTAAATAAAATAATGCAGTATGTGATACTTTTTTCTATATAAGCATAGAAAAAAAAGTCTTTTTTTTTAATTTTTTATTTATTTCCGTATGTGTATGAATGTATTGTCTGCATGCAAGTCTGTGCACCCATGACGTGCAATGCCGCGGAGGTCAGAAGAGGGTGTCAGACTCCCCTGGAACTGGAGTTCTCCTGGAATTGGAGTTTCAGACGGCTCTCGGCCGCCATATGGGTGCTGGGGATCGAACCTGGGTCCTCTGTAAGAGCGGTCGGCGCTCTTAACCGCTAGGCTATCTCTCCAGCCCCGAAAAAAAAGTCTTTAAAGTGCTAATATGGAGACAGAAGGAATGATACATACGAACTGTCACAGTTAGAAAATGAAGAACTGGGATTATGGCTTCAAGCCATTTCAGTCTTTCGATTCCTGAGAGCTAAAATGCTATTAGTTAAAAAATGAATTTATTGCTGTGAGTGGTGGTGCACACCTTTAATCCCAGCATTTAGAAGAGTTCTATAAGATCAAAGCCAGCCTAATCTACATAGTGAGTTCCAGACCAGTTGGGGAGACTGTCTCAAAAAAAAAAAAAAAACAACCAGTATTTATTGGGACAGCAGGATGGCTCAGGTTGTAAAGGTGCTTGCTGTGCAAGCCTGGTAACCTGAGATCACCAGATCCTTATGTAAAGGTGCTTGCTGTGCAGGCCTGGTAACCTGAGATCAATCACCAGATCCTTATGTAAAGGTGCTTGCTGTGCAGGCCTGGTAACCTGAAATCAATCACCAGATCCTTATGCAGACCAACCATGTACAAGTGAAAAAAGAGAAAACTCCACCAAGTTGTCCTCTGACCTCCAGACATGCACCATGGAAGGTGTGTTAATATGTGTGTGTGTGTGCATGCGTGCGTGCACATACAGACACACTAAATGTTTAAAAATGTATTAAGCCAGGTGTGGTGGCGCATGCCTTTAATCCCAGCACTTGGGAGGCAGAGGCAGGCGGGTCTTTGTGAGTTCAAGGCCAGCCTAGTCTAGAGAGTGAGTTCCAGGACAGCTGGGGCTACAGGGAGACCCTGTCTTGAAAAGACCAAATAAATAAATAAATAAATAAATAAATAAATAAATAAATAAATAAATAAATAAAATCCTAACACTTGAGAGGCAGAGGCAGACAGATCTCTGTGAGTTCAAGGCCACCCTACTCTACAGAGTGAGCTCTAGGCCAGCTGGGACTTAAAGGGAGACCCTGTCTTGAAAATACAAAAAAAAAAAAAAAAAAAAGTATTAAGCTAGGTATGGTGGCATACACCTGTAATCCCAGAATTTGAGAGACAAAATCAGGAGAATCACATGTTCAAAAACCAAAAATAAACAAATCACAAAAAGAAAACTTTGCTACCTTGAAGTACTTAAATTTTTTGTTGCTTTTCAAGTTAGCATGTATACAACTTTTACATGGCTGTATTCACAGAGTACATATATTTTTGTGATCCATCTTTTGCAATTAACATTATTTTGTAAACATATTTGCATATATTACCAAATATTCCAATTTATTACTTCAGAACCTGCACACTACTTCATTTCTAATGTTCATAAAGCCAGCAATCCACATTGCAGTTCAAAAAACATAATCTGGAGCCATCTCAGCATCCTCCACACTAACAACTTTGTCTTCCTTACTTATTATGTGGGAATTAGGATAACTTCTATCCAGGCTTGTTAAGATTATGAAATGAGGGGCCGATGAGATGGCTGAGTGGCTTAAAGCCACTTGCCACCAAACCTAACTTGCCGCCAAACCTAACAGCCTGAGTTTAATCTTTAGAATCCACATGGTAGAAGGAGCTTCCACCAGTTGTCCTCTGACCTCCACATGCATGCTATGGCACATGAGTGTACACACACAAATAAAGAAAATGAAATGAGATTATGTGTGGGCTACCCTGTCCCAGGAACATCTGAGCATTAGAAGGCAGGATGGATGTGCAGGTGGTACTGCAGACTGGAAACATCACATTGAAGGTTACCCTACAGAATCCTCATGGTCAGGAGAAACAGCATCATAGTTAGGGGCTTCCCTAGCAGGAGAAGCCTCTCCATGTTTCCCTCAATGAGGGGCTAGATCTTGGTGAGGCACTACCTGTTGCTTATACAGCCTTTAAGAACTGCAGCTGGGGGGCTGGAGAGATGGCCTAGCAGTCAAAAGCGCCGACTGCTCTTGCAGAGGACTCGGGTTCGATCCCCAGCACCCACATGGTGGCTGAGAACCATCTTTAACTCCAGTTCCAGGGGAATCCGACACCCTCTTCTGACCTCCTCAGCATTGCATGACACGGGTGCACAAACCTACATACAGACAGTACATTCATACACATAAAAAATAAATAAAATAAAAAAGAACTGCAGCCGGGGCAGGGGCAGGGGCAGAGGCATTCATACACATAAAAAAATAAATAAATAAAATTAAAGAAAAAAAAGAACTGCAGCCGGGGCAGGGCAGGGGGCAGGGGGCAGAAGCAGATGCAGAGGCAGAGGCAGATCTTTGTGAGTTCAAGGCCAGCCTAGTCTACAGAGCGAGTTCCAGGACAGCTGAGGCTACGGGGAGATCCTGTCTCAAAAAGACCAAAAAAAAAAAAACCAAAAAACCAAAAAAACAACTGCAGACTGTGAATGAATGGCTGAAAAAAAAGAGGTGAGTAGACCATGTGACTTGCCATAGTCAATGACTTGTGAGGCAGATATGATGTAAACCTTGTCAAACATAAACTCTCATACTGTTTTCTTTCTGCCATGAGATACTAGATACCAAATAAGGGATGCTGCTCCTTCAGCTTGGGCTGCAGAAAGATGCGTGGGAGAGAGCTTCAATAGATGCTCTGAAGCCATCAATGTGCCTTTCTCTCCCCCTTCCCCCAAGAGCTGAGGATAAACCCAGGGCCTTGTACTTGCTAGGCAAGCACTCTACCAGGGAACTAAATCCCCACCTGAAGCCACCAGCTTGTAATACAAGTGAAGAGTTGATATTTGTTGAGAGTCCCAGAGTGTTTGGATTGGTTGTTACAGTAGCAAAGCTGACCACTGTGGGAGTGATGGCAAAGAGGTTTACACTGAGGAGAGTTTCATTTTTCTTGAAGGGCAACTATCTAGGCTATCCAGGGTGCAGTGTAGACTACTCAAGGCAGGCAAAGCATGTGCTTAGTATACCAGCATAGTACAGCACAGGTAACACAGAGGAGGAAAAAAAGTCTGTCTAAAAGAATGTCCAATAATTCTAAGCATTTATTGTGGAAGAAATTAGAATTCAGTGGTATTTCCAAGGTTTTGTGTTTGTTTAGGGGAGCTTAGTTTTATTCTGAAATACATATAGGAATGGCTGGCCCAGTAATCTCCTGAAAGGGTGGATCTTTGTGTGGGTCCTTGAGCACTAGAGAGCAGAGTGCAAATGTTGTTACTGGCAGCCCAAGACAACAAAAAGATGCTGGCATCAACAGCCCATGAGTGCAGCTAGCATCAGGAGGCTGGCCTGCTATGTTCTGTCTCACAAGGAGCCTTAATTGCTTAGGCTGAGCATAGGAAAATGCCTAGGTTGCAACCCAAGGGAGGAGAAATAGATTCTGGCCTAAGTCACTAAATTTATGGGAGGGCAGACTGAGAATAGAACCTGCTCCAAAGAACAAGGTTGCATGGAGCTTGAGGCAGGGAGCAGGTAAGGCTAATTGCAGGAGCACAAGTAGATAGCTATGGGCCATGTTTTCCTTTGTTTTTTGTTGGTGAACTCTGAGGAAAGAGAGAGCTATTCAAAGTGACTCAACCTACTGTGAGAACTGAATGTCTACTTACAGAGAGCCCTGGTCTCAGACTTTCCTTATCTTGCTGGATTATAAAATCATTCCTGAATATTTCTGAAAAAAATACATCCACGGGGACAGCAAATTGGCTTAGCTTGCAGGTATAATGGCTGACAGGGTAGAGGAGCCAAAGCTAAGGACAACAGCAGAGCCTTCTGAAATGAAAGGTGCAGGGCGTGGTGGCACACACCTTTAATACCAGCACCCCAGAGGCAGAGGCAGAGGCAGAGGCAGAGGCAGGCGGATCTCTGTGAATTCAAGGCCAGCCTGGTCTACAGTGAGTTCCAGGTCAGCTGGGGCTACAGGGAGATCCTGTCTCAAAAAGACCAAAAAAAAAAAAAAGTTCTATTGATATTTTTAAAATATATTGTGCTTCCCTACATGGCGGCTGAGAACCATCTGTAACTCCAATTCCAGGAGAGCTCCAGTTCCAGGGGAATCCGACACCCTCTTCTGACCTCCGCAGCATTGCACGACATGGGTGCACAAACCTGCATGCAAACAGTACATTCATGCACATACAAAAATAAATAAAATTAAAAAAAAAATATATATATATTGTGCTTCAATAGTGAACCAACCCAACTGCCCATCAACCAATGAGTAGATACAGAAAATGTGGTACATCTACACAGTGGAATTCTATGCAGTGGTATAGAAAGATGGTGTGGTGGTTTGAATGAATGTCCCCCATAGGCTTCAAGTACTCAGACATTTTGTCTCCAATTGGTGGTGCTGTTCTGGGAAATCTTAGAGGATGTGGCTATGCTGGAGGAAGTACATCATTGGGAGCAGGCTTAGTGAGTTCAACAAGCCTTGCCAGTCTCCAGTCTCCTGCTCTTGACTTCCTGTGCTCATTGCGAGATGTGAACTTGGCTTTCTGCTCCAGCCCCGGTCACCATGCCTCCCTCCACAATGGATTCTAATTCCCTGGAACCGTCAATGGTAAGCTCAAATAAACTCTTCCTTTTATAAGTTCCCTTGGTCATGGTGGTTTTATTGCAGCAACAGAAAAGTGACTAATACAGTATTTGGTACCAGAGAGTGGGCTNAGAGAAGCCTGGAAGGAAAGCATTGGTGCCAAAAAATGTTAGTTCCAGAGGAACAATAGACTTAGGCAGCCAAGGGATATTTTGGCGCAGTAAAGAACGCTGGCCACAGTTTGCCCACAGCCCAAAATGCTTCGCCTGATGCTAAGTTGAAAAGCAATAAACTAATGTCTTTGGTGGCAGATATTTAAGACAGCCTAATGTAGAAATGGTGGCATGGCTATTAATGGTGATATTCGCAGATCTACAGTGAAAAAGAGCAAATGGGGCAGAAAGAAAGAAAGACACATGGGGAATGTACGGTTTGGATCTGAAAAACTGCACTAGGAGGGTTAAAGGTGGGGCCAAGGCTTGTGAAGGAGAGGTTCCCTTTGATTAAGGAGATTAAAGAGGCCTAGCTATTACAAGTAAACAATGGAAAAAAGATAAAGTGATTAAGGATAATCCAGAGGCCTTCAAGTAAACAACAGAAACAGTACCTTCGGGCAAGACCACACCCAGCCATCCTCCACTCCAACTTTTTTTTTTTTTTGTCTTTTTCGAGACAGGGTCTCCCAGTAGCCCCAGCTGTCCTGGAACTCACTCTGTAGACCAGGATGGCCTTGAACTCACAAAGATCTGCCTGCCTCTGCCTCCGGAGTGCTCAATCCTCCAACTTATGAAAGGAAAATACTGAAAGAGTTTTCTGCTCCAACAAGTCCAGGGCAGAGAAAAGTTGCAAATGTGGTTGAAATAGGCCAGGCTCCATCCCAAACTTGCAGCCAAACTCAGCAGTTTCATTCATGTGGTGTTGGCTTTAGAGGCATGAAGTTTGCAAGAGTGAAGGGGTCATCAGATCTTCCTCCACGATTTCAGAGAGCTGCAGAGGCCAGACAGAGTGCAGCAGGGGCATCCCTGAATAAAGAAGGCCCTGATAGGCCATTGCGTGAAGCTGTGAATGTGAAGCCTGGTTGGCAGTGGAGACCCCAAGAAGACATTCGGGATGCCAGAGCTGAGATATTTGCCAAGGAGAGAAGCATACAGGGAGTGGTACCAGCTTAAGAAAGAGATGTATGTTGCAAGCAAAGCTTGAAGATCTGAGCCATCTAAGCCCTTTGGAAGTAAAGTACCAGAAGTTGCACATGGAGCTACTGGACTTGGTGTTTGCCCTGCTGGTTTTTGGTCTTGTTTTGGTCCAGTATTTCCTCACTATGCCTCTATTCCTGCCTTTTGGAATGGGAATGTGTATTCAGTTCCACTGTACGTTGGGAGTTTGTAATTTGCCTTTGATTTTATAGAAGGTTACAGTTAAAAGATTACCCTGCGTCTCAGAAGAGACTTTTGACTGTAGACTTTTGAATGGAATTGAGACTGGTAAAGACTATGGGGACTTTTAAGGTTGCACTAAATGCATTTTGCATTTTATATGGTCAGGAGCCTATGGGGGCCAGGGAGTGGAATGTGGTGGTTTGGATGAGAGTGTATCCCATAGGCTTCAAGTATTCAGATATTTTGTCTCTAGTTGGTGGCGCTGTTCTGGGAAATCTTAGAGGGTGTGGCCATGCTGGAGGAAGTACATCATTGGGAGCTGGCTTAGTGAGTTCAACAAGCCTTGTCAGTCTCCAGTCTCCTGCTCTTGACTTCCTGTGCTCATTGCGAGATGTGAACTTGGCTTTCTGCTCCAGCCCCAGCCACCATGCCTCCCTCCACAATGGACTCTAATTCCCTGGAACCATCAATGGTAAGCTCAAATAAACTCTTCCTTTTATAAGTTCCCTTGGTCATGGTGGTTTTATCATAGCAACAGAAAAGTGACTAAACAGAAAAGTGCTAAGTGAAGTTAACAGTCTCAGAAAAGCAAATGACAAATGGTATCCCTCATTTGTGAATCCTAGCACCAAGTACCAAGTTGTAAGGCAAACTGACCAACATCAATATGCCCCTTTCCCTGAAAGCAACTGTGCTCTATCAGAGATTTACATTATCAATGTAAATCCCTTAACAGGCTCTAGAATTAACCCACCACTTATTTTTAGACTTTGTAATCTTGGTATATGGGTGGAGGATAAATAGGCATATTTTAGAGTAATATAAATTTAAAAAGGAAAAATGTGAATCCTGAAATATGATATGCAAATGACAGTTTGTGTACAGATGATATAATTTTAGTATAGGTATGACATATATATATATATATATATATATGCATATGTTGAAGCAATACAGATTGGAGGGAACAACATCAGCAGAGGAACTGGGATAAGAAACCAACTGAAACAGTAAAATTCCCCCAAGGACAATAATCCTCTGCTTTGAAATACTTTGAAAAGAATCAGAAAAAATACAGGGCAGGGATGGCAGGGTGCATGAACTCGGGTGGAGTGGAGGGTTCGGAAAGGGAGATGAGTGTAGATTGCACTGAGCAATGCACATAACTTCAATAAAAATGTTAAAAAATATATATTGTATTTACTTAGCATGCTTGTAGCCCTAAGTTTAATCTTTAATATTGCCAAGACACACATATAAATACACAAGAGCACACACACACATACACAAAGCACATGCAGATACCCATGCATGACTCAGTCCTGGTGATGTGGAGGAAGGAAACTGCTTAGGACCAAAGTTTTAGAGCAGTTCAGCAACACAGATTCTATTTCTTTTTTTTTTTTTTGTCTGTTTCTTTTTTTTCCTAATTTTTTATTGCTATATATATATATATATATATATATATTTGTACAAGATTATGTTACAAATCAAATCTAGACCCATGTCCTCCTCCCTACCTGTATTTCATTTTTAATACTTTATTTTTATTTTATGTGTATGAGTGTATGGCTTACATGTGTTCAAATGCACATGTGTTATGCAATGGACACAGAGGTCAGAAAAGGGAGTTAAATTCCCTGGAACTGGAGTTATAGACCATCATTAAATCACCATGTGGGTGCTGGGAATCTAAGCTGGGTTCTCTGCAAGAGTAGCCACTGCTCTTAACCACTGAACCAGCTCTCAGGCCCCAGATTCTATTTCTTTTTGTGTGTGTGTGTGTGTGTGTGTGTGTGTGTGTGTTTTGTCTTTTTTTTGAGACAGGGTTTCCCTGTAGCCCCAGCTGTCCTGGAATTCACTCTGTAGACCAGGCTGGCCTTGAACTCACAAAGATCCGCCTGTCTCTGCCTCCCAAGTACTAGGATTAAAGGCGTGCGCCACCACGCCCGGCTAGATTCTATTTCTTTAAAAAAGTGACAGAAGCCAGGCGTGGTGGCTCACACCTTTAATCCCAGCACTCAGGAGGCAGAGGCACGAGGATCTCTGAGTTCAAGGCCAGCCTGGTCTACATAGCCAGCTCCAGGCCAGCTGTGACTAAAGGGATACCCTATTTAAAAAAAAAAAAAAAAGTGATAGAAGACCAAGATTAAAGCCTGCAGACTTGGGGTTGTTTGTTTTGTTTTGTTTTGTTTTGTTATTTAGACAGCCTCTCACACAGCTGAGGTTGACCTCAAACTATGTAGCCAAGAATGGCCTTAAACTCTGATTCTCCTGCCTTTGTCATCTAGTTCCTAGGACTACAGGTGTGTGGGACCATGCCCTGCAGTCTAGAAACTTGACTTCAGCAGGGCACCTTTAATCCTAGCACTCAGGAGGCAGAGGCAGGCAGATCTTTGTGAGTTCAAGGCCAGCCTGGTCTACAGAGTGAGTTCCAGGACAGCTGGGGCTACAAGGAGACCCTGTCTCAAAAAGACCAAAAAAAAAAAAAAAGAAAGAAACTTGACTTCAGAATCCTCGAGCCTTACTCAGTGCTCTCTCCACCTTATTACTTTGCTTTCTTTGCTAAATAGCTTACATGAAACAAATTTCTTTTGAGATTTTAAGTGGATTTTTGTCTGATATATAGATGTATATATTCTTTATTAAGGCTCTTCTAGCCATAGGGGGCTGGAGAGATGGCTCAGTAGTTAAGAGTATTTGTTGCTCTTCTAGAGAACCAGAATTCAATTCCCAGCACCAATCCTAGGTGGTTCACAACTACATATAACTCTAGCTTTGGGGGATTTGGCACTCTATTCTGGGCTCTGCTGGTACCTACACACACAAGTGCATACATATACACAAATATACACATACACATAAGTAAAAATAAAATCTTAGGGAAAAAAAATAATCTTTCAAGCCAGGAATGTTGTTAGTGTATCGTAAAATCCCAGCCCATGGGCTGTAGCTCAGTGGTAGAGCAACATGTGCAAGCCTCAGCTCCCCCCCCACCATACATACCATTTAAATGTTATTATGCTCTTATAAATCTACTGAAGATCTAAAATTCAAAGAAAGGGTAATAGCCCTGGTAAGGCAGCTAATGATGTTACAGTATATATAGCACACCTACAGCTTGATATTAATCTAGTGATCTCATTTGGAATAGGTAGCCACCTTAATATTTCATAAATGGTTAGCCAGCTAAGAGTCCTAAAGCTGTTTACTGTGGAACTATGCTTCCCCCTTTAAAATGAAAATGCTGCTTCAGTCATCCTATATTCTTCTATATCCTTGGGTCCACAGCTGCTTCCCACTCCCTCAAAAAGACAAGCTAGGAGGCTGGAGGCAAGTTTGGCTGGAAGGTACTACCTTAGTAGACAGGATGAGTTAGTGCTTGACCCAGAGGTCATACTTAAACGTACTGTACCACTTAGCTCTACAGAACAACCCCTTAGCTTGGCCCATGATAATGCTTAATGTGTTACTTTGTTTCTTTAGTTTCTGTTAAATCTGTGAAAGACCCCACACACACACACTCCTTACTGAAAACACTTCTGTTGAGGAAGAGTAAAGAGTTAACAAGGTTAGGAATTAAGGCAAGTTCCATGACCTGGGTTTTTTGTTTGTTTGTTTGTTTTTTGTCTTTTTGAGACAGGGTCTCCCTGTAGCTCCAGCTGTCCTGGAACTCACTCTATAGACCAGGCTGGCCTCGAACTTACAGAGATCCACCTGCCTCTGCCTCCCAAGTGCTAGGATTAAAGGCATACGCCAACACGCCCGGCGACCTGGGCTTTTTTTACACATAGGCTATAGTTGGCAGATATGATCTCCCTCTTTCCATAAGGGCAAGTATAACCAAGAATATTTGTGTTTTTCTTGGGGACCCAGTAGGGGATCACTCCAACCAAACCAGAAGCTCTTTTGGTTCTCATGACAAGGAGAAGGAGGCAGGAACCCCTGCCCACAGCAAAGGGTATGCTTAGAATTCACTGCCATGGGCTCATGGGCCATTTCCACTCTACCTTAGAAACTGAGTAAGAAATGATTTTATAGTTTGGGTATAGACTCTGAGCCACACAGAAAGGGGAGTGGTGTTTAAGTTCAAAATGCTTGATCCATCTCTATGTTGGATCTGTCAGTGACCTGCCGGGCTCCCTGACTGCAGTGTCCCCATAGTCCTTTGCCCTCTGCAGCATTAGAACCTGGGAGAGGATGGGCTTTCAGTTCACAAAACTTATAAAGTTCCTGTTTTTGAACCCAGTGAGGCTTTTCTCCTGGTCCTTATTCTTAAATGCTACATTAAAGGGAAAAAAGCCTAATTAGATAAACTAGGCTAAAGATTACTGTAGAAATGTCAAAAATAAAACAAGTTTTTGATTATTGGGTTGTTTTAGCAGCTAAAGTAAAAATGAAGGCAAGGCCGGGTGTGGTGGTGCACACCTTTAATCCTGGCACTTGGGAGGCAGATGCAGGCGGATCTTTGTGAATTCAAGGCCAGCCTGGTCTAAAGAGTGAGTTCCAGGACAGCTGGGGCTATAGGGAGACCCTGTTTCAAAAAGACAAACAAACAAACAAACAAAAAAAAAAAACCAAGGCAATCAGTATAAAATCCCAGGCAAACTAATCTTTCAAAACAAGAAATAAAGGCTGAGGCATGGTGGCACATGCCTGTAATCACAATTCTCAAGAGGCAAGACAGCAGGTGAGTTCTAGGCAGGTCTGGGATACACAGTGAAAACCTGTCTCAGAATGAAAAAAACAAAACTTTGAGGGCTTTGCTCCTTCCCTCCAGCATCTACTGGATGGCTGCCATATGATGGGTGCTAACACGTTTGCTTAATTTTCTAATGTTTCTAACAACTCAAGCTCCACAGGGGAGTATGTGTCTCCCAAGGGATTCACAGCACGACTACAGTTCTGTTTTCACTTAGTTTTCAATTTGTGTGTGTGTGTGTGTGTGTGTGTGTGTGTGTAAAGTTCCATATGCATACAATTTATAAACAAATAACTTGCCCAAACTGGTGACATACAAAATTCTTTTTACCACTAGCAAGAGTGATCAAAAGTTTAAATGGAAAGATGATAATTATTAAAACCAGTGATGGTTTATTATTCTAGTCTTTGTACTTTTGTGTACAGCTAAAATTTTCCATATTAAAATGAAGAATTTCAATTTCAAATTCTCAGGGATAGCCACATGCATAGCAATAGATAATGCCAACTCTGAACAGGGTCTAGAGGCATTTTACTGAACTGGAGAGATGGCTCAGCAGTTAAGAGTACAGACTGCTCTTGCAGAGGACTGGGGTTCAATTCCCAGCACCCACATGGTGGCTAAAAACCATCTTTAAGCTGGGTGTGGTGGTGCATGCCTTTAATCCTACCACTTGGGAGACAGAGGCAGGCAGATCTCTGTGAGTTCAAGGCCAGCCTGGTCTACAGAGTGAGTTCCAGGACAGCTGGGGCTATAGGGAGACCGTCTCCCTATAGGGAATCGAACCTGGGTCCTCTGCAAGAGCAGCCAGTGCTCATAACCGCTGAGCCATCTCTCCAGCCCCCCAGCAAAGTTTTAACTGCCTATCCCCCAGTTCCCTGTCTGGGATGATGTGTTTAGTAGTGAGCAAGGCCTTCTGGTCAGTGTAGCTCCCCTTTTAACCTTGATATGAATGAACATGACTGGAGACTTGTTCTGGCTAGGCCTGCCCACTGAGTTTCTTTTGATGATAGAAAAAAACTGGAGAGGGAATAACGGTTGGTATGCTTGCTTGCTTGCTTGCTTGCTTGCTTGCGACAAGGTCTTGCTGTGTCGCTCTGGCTCTTCTCAAACTGGCCATCCTCCTGCCTCTCAAATACTGGGGAAACAGAAATGTACCACCATGTCTAGCTTAGAACTGGTTTTGAAAAACCAAGGCTTGAGCTTAGAAAGCAGAGGAGAGCAGAGGGCACCAGACCTAAAGACTGTTTCAACAGGAGGGCAAATGCCTAGGGACAGCCAAAGACATCTTCAAGGTCAAAGGGTCAGGTAGCTTTAGGTACCCTTTCTTAGGAAGGGAATCAAAGCATGTGCCTCAGGAAATGGGTAGAAGAGACAGTGAGGGGTATCTACCCTGCTCCCTTCCTTTCAGTCCTGCTGTATTCTGACTCATTGGATTCACCTCTGTGATTAAACTTGGTGAGACACTTCACTGAGTTTCAGAGAGATCTATAATTTAGACTAAGAAGGAAAAAAAAAAAACCTAAGGAGGGATAAATGAAACAAAAATAGCAAAATGGAAGATATTGTAGCAGGCCTACAATCTGTCAGGAGGCCGAGAAAAAAGAATCAAAAGTTCAAGAAAAAAGGATCAAAAGTTCAAGGGCTGTCTGCACTACACAGGGAGTTCAAATTCAGGCTGAGCAACTTAGATCATGTCTCAAATTAAAAAGTGTAAAAGAGTTGAGAAGATAGTTTAGTGCTATAACACTCATTAACATGCACAAGGCCTTAGGTTCAATGCCAATGACCAAAAGAAAACAAACAAAAACGTGGAATATATTGAAACTAGTAATAAATATGTTATCTCTTTTTAACTTTATTTATTTATTTATTTATTTATTTATTTATTTATTTATTTATTTAATGTATCTGAATGTTTGGCCTGAAATGTATATATAAGTGCACCCATGTCATGCAAAGCCCCCAGAGGCAAGAAGAGGGTATTGGATCCCCTTGAACTGAAATGAAAGACAGTTGTTAACAGTTATGTACCTGCTGGGAAACAAACCCAGGTCCTCTGCAAGAACAGCCAGTGCCCGATATATGGGAATTCTTAAACCACTGGTTAAACAAAACAACTCCCTGCAAAACACACACACACACACACACACACAGAGAGAGAGAGAGAGAGAGAGAGAGAGAGAGAGAGAGAGAGAGAGAATGAATATTATTTTGTTTTTATGCTTTGATTTGTTTTTTTTGTGTGTGTCACCATCCAGCTATTTCTTTTTCTTTTTCTTTTTTTTTGGCCTACAAATCCTTTGTTCAATCACCAATGATTCCATCATTTTACAAAAGGCAGACTCTGCTTCAACTCAAGAACCTACCTATAATTCCGGGAACTAATGCTCTATCTCAAAGCCACGCATAGGTTCTGCCTCTGGCATAAAGAGGTAGAGACAATCCTCCCATAGAAAAGATTAACAATAAACAAACAAAAGAAATAATACAACAGAACAAAATTTAACATTCTCACTTCTTCCAAAGGCCAGTTTGGGAAGTCAAGTTTATCCACAGAGTACTTCAGTCTGGTTCCAAAGTGGGAGACCCGTTGCCCACAATCATCTTGCTGTAATTCTGCTGCTGCTCTTCCTTATAGGTGTCTTTCACCTTTGCTCTCTTCAGCCCTCCATCTCAGGGAAGTTCAGTTAATCCTCCCTGTACAGCAATAGCAGACTTAACCCTGTTTGCAAACTGAACTGCTTCTTCTCCTTCCTCTATGGTCATGGGAGGCATGTACCACACATCACAGACGATGGCCCAGCTGGTCATTATTTGAAGCAAGTAGCTCACTATGCTGTATTTACTACTGTTCCAGAACGCATCACCAAACTATGGGTTATACTTCATTGCCACTGGATATATGGTTCCTCCTACTTCATTGCCACTGGATATATGGTTCCTTCTATTTCAAAGCTTCCTTTTTTTTTTTTTAATTTTTTTTTATTTTATTTATTTCCGTATGTGTATGAATGTACTGTCTGCATGCAAGTTTGTGCACCTGTGTCGTGCAATGCCGCGGAGGTCAGAAGAGGGTGTCGGATTCCCCTGGAACTGGAGTTCTCCTGGAATTGGAGTTTCAGACGGTTCTCAGTCGCCATGTGGGTGCTGGGGATCGAACCCGGGTCCTCTGTAAGAGCGGTCGGCGCTCTTAACCGCTAGGCCATCTCTCCAGCCCCAAAGCTTCTTTTTTTTTTAAACATCATGACTGAAATATTGTTGATACAGGTTCCTTCAGGGAAGATCAATATGGGTAACTTTTTCCTGTCAGCAATATGTTCTTTTAATCTTTTAGTAACCAGGTGTCGATCCTTCATTTCTGAGCGTTCAAACCAAACATGGACAAACTTTGACCATAGCTCTCTGAATAACTCCCATCAAGCCACCATGAACCTGACCAACCATGGCATCGCACCCATCCGTGGTCAAGATCAACACATCAATGGGAGGGGTGTGATTAGCAACACAAATGCCTCCTTTCTGGGGTCTGTATTGCTTGTTATGATACTGAATGGTGCCAGAGAGGGACCGCACACAGATGCGACAGCAAGTCAGATGCACCAGCTCACTAAGCCGGTTTTTGAGGCTGCTGTCAGGCAACTGCCCAACCAGTGTCATTCCTATAATCAGCAAACTGATCCCAATGAAGGCCAGGGTACCCTCAGAGGTAAAAGAATGCACTATCATATCAGGACACCCAACACCCACACTATAGTGAGCTTTGGACTGATGTACTGGAAGTTTATATTGGTTCTTGTGAGGAGATTCCATGATACTAGCTCCTCTAAGGAAAACCTCTGGTCTCTTCATCTTCTACAATGGCTTCCAATCCCTTCTTGGAGAAATAAAACACATCGGACAGCTCAAAGTCCCTTCCTCGAAGACCAGAGAACACTTTTTCCATGGGTGACTCATCTCTTTGGATAATACCCACAGAAGCTGAATTTTTAAGAACCGACTCTGTTGGGGCTCCTTTTTCAATTTGTAATGTGGCCCACTCCAACGTTTTCTTCAGGATCTTCATGTAGATCTCTGAGATGCCCAGAGACAATCCGAAGGCCGAGGGCAGCAAGATTAGGCCGAGCACCAGTGTCAGCCAGATGGACGGGATCTTCACCACCAGATCTGCGCCCTCCATGGCTCGGCACGCCCTCCATGGCTCGGCGCACCCTCGGGGAGAGGTCCCCACAGAATGGACTGCTGGTGTCTCCCTCTTTATTTTTTATTTAATTTTTAAAACATTTTTATTGAAGTTATGTGCATTTCATACATCATTTCTGAATCCAATCTAGACTCATCTCCCCTTCCATACCCTCCACCCCACCGACATTCATGCACCCTACCATCCCTGCCCTGTACTTTTCTGATTCTTTTCAAAGTTTTTCAAAGCAGAAGATTATTGTCCTTGAGGGAACTTTACTGTTTCAGTCGGTTCCCTGTCCCGTTCCTCTGCTGCTATAGTTCCTTCCAATCTGTACCGCTTCAACATATGCATATATATATATATATATATATATATCACACCTATACTAAAATTATATCATCTGTACACAAACATCATTTCCATATCATATTTCAGGATTCACATTTTTCCTTTTTAACTTTATATTACTCTAAAATATGCCTATGTATCCTCTACCCATATACCAAGATTACAAAGTCTAAAAATAAGTGGTGGGTTAATTCTAGAGCCTGTTAAGGGATTTACATTATCAGAGCACATTTGCTTTCAGGGAAAGGGGTATATAACATAGATGTTGCTCAGTTTGCCTTACAACTCAGTGCTTGGTGGTAGGATCCACAAATGAGGGATACCATTCATTGTTTTTCTGGACTGTGTTATTTCACTTAGCATAACATCTTCTAGTTCCATCCACTTACCTGCAAAGTTCATGATGTCATCTTTTTTTAAGCTGCATAGAACTCTATTGTGTAGATGTACCACATTTTTTTCTCGTTGGTTGAGGGGCACTTGGGTTGGTTCCAGCTCTTTGCTATTGTGAAGAGAGCTGCAGTGAACATGGCTGTGCATGTATCTCTGTGGTAGGATGAGTCTTGTGGGTATATACCCAGGAGTGGTATGGCTGGGTCAGGTGGTAGGCTCATTTTGAGTCTTTTCAGAGTGCTCTGGTTTCTTATTTATATATTGCTATTTTATTTGACTACTGATGTCTTTTTTTACATTATTTATTTGTATGTGTATGTGTGTGGTGCACATATGCTGTGATTAATGTGTAGAGGTCAGAAAACAACTTGGGGGAGTAGATTCTTTCCATCTACCACATGGGTTCCAGGGATGGAATTCAGGTGGTCAGGCTTGGTGGCAAGTACCCTTACCCACTGAGCCATCTTATCAGTCCATTGAGGATGTCTTTTTTTTTTTTTTTTTAATTTATTTTTGTATGTGTATGAATGTATTGTCTGCATGCAGGTCTGTGCACCCGTGTCATGCAATGCCGCGGAGGTCAGAAGAGGGTCTCGGATTCCCCTGGAACTGGAACTCTCCTGGAATTGGAGTTACAGACGGTTCTTAGCCGCCATGTGGGTGCTGGGGATCGAACCCGAGTCCTCTGCAAGAGCGTCGGTGCTCTTAACCGCTAGGCTATCTCTCCAGCCCTGAGGATGTCTTTAAAGAACAAAAACAAAAGTGTTGTGTGTATAGCTCAATGGTGGAGCAATTGCCTAGCATGCATAAGACCCTGGGTTTGATTCCTAGCATTGTGAAAAATAAATAAATTAAATGAATAAAGAACAAAAACCAGTGTTAAATTTTACAAAGGAAGTAGAAAAGTATAAAAGAAAGTATGTCTGAAAAAAATAAAATAGGGGTGGAGAAAGGGCCCAGCAGTCATGAGCACACACTGTGTACAGAGGACCCAAGTTTAGTTCCCAGCACCCATGCTGGGTGGCTCGAAACCACCTGTAACTCCAGCTCTAACTCTTTTTCTGGACTCCATGGGAACCTGCCCACATGTGTACATACCCAAAGATTCACACACATGCACATCAATAAAAATTTAAAAAAAAATATTTTTGTGGTCTTTTCAAGACAGGATCTCTCTGTAGCCCCAGCTGTTCTGGAACTCACTCTGTAGACCAGGCTGGCCTTGAACTCACAAAGATCCACGTGTCTCTGCCTCCCAAGTGCTGGGATTAAAGGTGTGTGCCACCACGCCTGGCAAATAATTTTAATAAAATAATCTGGAACATTTATTTAGATAAAGCACATGGTAATTCTAAATAAAGCATGCTGGGTTTAATAACCACAACCCTTACATCCTGTTTTAAAGAGCTTAGGGTACTGTCTTTATCTGGCTTCTTGCTCATGAGGAGACACATAGTGTCTTGTTCTGCAGCATTCACAAAATCACAAGAACTAGGGATGACCTTTCAGCCAAGACCGCTTTGCAGCATCCTTACCAACAGCCATCCAGCTGTCCCCAGATCACTCTGAATATGGGAACAAACTACATTCTCAGCACACCAGTCTTTTTTTATACAGTATGCTTTTGGCATGTTCTCTTTTAGACTGAGCTAAAAAGTGTTCTTGAAGCATTCATCATTTGCCCAGATGAGATGCTGCTAAAAATTCATCACCCTAGCCGGGAGTGGTGGTGCATGCCTTTAATCCTAGCACTTGGGAGGTAGAGGCAGGCGGATCTTTGTGAGTTCAAGGCCAGCCTGGTCTACAGAGTGAGTTCCAGGACAGCTGGGGCTACAGGAAGAGTCTGTTTAAAAAAAGACCCCCCCAAAAAATTCATCACCTTATGATAATCTGTCCCCATGAGGAACTGAGCTACCAAAAGTGAAAGCTCTAAAACTGGATTTCCCACTTGTGTGTTGGGGGGTTTGTGATTGTTTTTATTTTTTTTTTTAATTCTCTCTCTGTCTCTGTCTCTCTGTCTCTCTCTGTAACTGCAACTGGATCTGGCTATTTGCTTGTAGATGACTTAAATTGAGTTGGTTTGAGTCTTTTGTCAAACAAATAGAAAAACCTGTAGGACACATGAAAGCAGTCTTTCCTTTCTGCAAGTCCTTACTTCTACCTAGACAGGGAAGGAAAAATTCACCATTCCAACTGAGCTAGGAAGAGCCACTATTCTGAGCCAGGCCTGTCATGGGCCTAGACAGCACTCTCAGTTTCTTAGTTCCCAAGAGTCTCAGCAAACTCTCTAATAAGCAAGGAACATAGCATTCCCCAACTTCTTGGTCTACAATGGGCTGGGGGATGGGGTAAGCCCCTAGTATCCAAGCCTCTTCAGGTTCAACTGGGTTCACTGGGAAGCAGGACCCATAGTATACCCCTTGAGCTGCCAGGAATCAAGTTGATGCACTGACATCTGATCCTTCACTGACTTCTCAAAGACTCACTGGTGGTGACTGTCTAGTGGTTAAAAATTTTTGAGAATACATAGCACTTTAAGATTTTAATATGCAAAATCTAAATGTTAATGAGGCACCACTAACATTCCCTTTTTTTGTCTTTTTAAGACAGGGTCTCCCTGTAGCCCCAGCTGGCCTGGAACTCACTCTGTAGACCAGGCTGGCCTTTAACTCAGAGATTGGACTGCCTCTGCCTCCCCAGTGCTAGGATTAAAGGTGCCACCATGCCTGGCTAACATTCTTAACATATTCCTCAAACTGGGAGTTTTACTGTACTTGGTGAACTTGGTAAGAATAGGTAAAGAGAAAGGGCTATTAGTGAATCTGTTATTTCTGTGGAATTTCAATGTTTTGTTTTTATCTTGTGGAATTCTTTTCTTTTTGGCAATGGGGGTCAAACTAGAGTTTCATCAACATTAGGCAAGCACTCTGCTATGAGCTACATTCCCTAATCCAAGATCCCAATACTGTGAGGTGATGTTACAAGTGGAAGTATTTAATCAGCATGAACTAACTACATATAGGAACTAGATACTTAAAACAGAATATACTAAGTCATTGCAATAATTTCACTATTTGCTCCCAAATCACAATTAAATGAGAAACACTAGAATTCTTTTTTTTTTTTTTCTTTGTACATTTTCTGTGTTTTTTACTTCTGTTTATTTTGGGGAATTTTGAGATTTTTATAGTTTCTAGGAATCATTTATAGTGGTATGGCGAGACAATATTGAAGGATTAACTGCCCCTGGGCATATGTCACAGCAGAGAAGTGGAAAGCCAGTAAGCTTCAGCCTCAGCCAGGACACGGACTGTCCCCCTTTTCTTTTCTGGCTCTATAAGCCAGCTTTAAACTGCACTTGGTGAAATGTAGTGAGGTTAAAGACCTGGTGGCACATTCCTCTAATCTCAGCACTTGGGAGGCAGAGGCAGGCAGATTTCTGTGAATTTAAGGCTGGCCAGCTGGGGCTACAGGGAAAAAAACAAACAAACAAATAATAAACAAACAAACAAACAAACCAGGTGTGAACTGGAGAGATGGCTCAGTGATGAACAGCACTGTCTGCTCTTGCAGAGGAGCTGGGTTCAGCACCCAGCACCCACTTGGCAACTAACAACTGTCCTTAACTCCAGTTTCAGAGGATCCAACACCCTCTTCTGGCCTCTGTGGGCACTGCATGACATGGGTGCACTTACATACATGCAAGCAAAACACTCATCCACGTTAAAAAAAAAAAAAAAAGAGCTGGGCATGGTGGTGCACGCCTTTAATCCTAGCACTCGGGAGGCAGAGACAGGTGGATCTTTGTGAGTTCAAGGCCAGCCTGGTCTACAGAGTGAGTTCCAAGACAGCTGGGGCTACAGGGAGACCCTGTCTTGAAAAGACCAAAAAAAAAAAGAAAGAAGAAGAAAACAAGCTAAACATGGCCGTGAGTGCCTGGGCCTCCAGGACTGGCAGTTTGGAGACAGGTAGATCCCAGGCGCTTGCTGGCCAAATCTAGCTAAAATAGTGTGTGTTCACAGAGCTCAGTGAGTGATCCTGCCTCAAATCAATCAATCAATCAATCAATCAATCAATCAANGAAGTGTCATTAACTTTTAAAAATAATATGTATATATACACACACAAACACACACACACACACACACACACACACACACACACACACCCTTGATCCCTATACCTCTGAGTGGGAGCTCCTTTGGAATATAGTCTTAGCGCAAGGAATAGAGAGTGTGTGTGTGTGTGTGTGTGTGTGTGTGTGTGTGTCCCCTTGGATGAAACGGTCATGGGCCTGGGTTCATGGGGATAAGCCCCAAACTCAGAGATGACAATCCTTATAAGAAAAAGAGGCAGAGTCTGAGCCAGCACTGAGTACCTTGGCCCCAGGCCCAGGAGGTCTGGAGCCGGCAGGAGCTGGAAGAAGCACGAAGCAGAGCTCGGGGCAGTTGCAGCCTCTGTCTCTGTGTCAGACTTCTGTTCGCCACAAGTGTGAGAAAAAATTGCTGTTGTTTCTGCAGTCGCTTGTCCTGGCAGCTTGTTGCAATCACTCAGAGCTTCCGTTTTCTCATCTGCATCCTGCAAGGCTTGGTCTCTTACTGCAGGAGACTGTGCCTAGGGCATCTAAAACAGGACCCTACTGAATACTTGCATAAACCAGGAGGGTCTAATTAGAGTGTTTGTGTTTCCTAAGGGATGTTTGGCAAGCCTGGAAAACTTTTTGGTTTTCATTACTGGATGGGAAGGGGTGTGAGTCTGGCATCTAGTGGGAAGAGACCCACGTACCCTGCCCAGGGTGGTCCCATAGCCAGGTGGATCTGGTCAACTGGTGATTGCTGGGGCTGGGAAGGTACCCTGGACACTGCATAGGGCTTTCTGCAGTAAAATATCACCAGAAGCTTTCCAAAGCAGAGATGGTTCAGAGTATTCTCCCCCTGCTAATTTTTATGTTGGGCCAGTAAACTGAGCGCTAGCAGCCAAATAGATGGGGACTGTGCTCCCACAGGTAAGAGGATCTAGATTTACGGAGTGGGGAGAGCTAGGGACAGTTTTTACCTTTAAAGAATGCTTAGTGGGGGGTGGCCGCATGCCTTTAATCCTAGCAACTGGGAGGCAGAGGCAGGCGGATTTGTGAGTTCAAGGCCAGCTGGTCTACAGTGAGTTCCAGGACAGCTGGGGCTACAGGGAGAACCCAGTCTCGCAAAAAGAACAAAAAAAAAAAAAAAAAACCAAAAAATAAATAATAGCCCGGAGTGGGCATGCCTTTAATCCCAGCATTTGGGAGGCAGAGGCGGGTGATTATGTGAGTTCAAGGCCAGCCTGGTCTACAAGTGAGTTCTAGGACAGCTGGGCCACAGGGAGACCGTGTTCTCAGAAGGAAGGAAAAAAGGAAAAAGAAAGAACTTTTTTTAGAACTATGACACTTATATTATTAATTTAAACAATACCTTTGTTGCGTCTGCTGGTACATGCATAACCTCCCACACTCAGGGAGGCACGAGGCACCTTGGCTGCACAGGAGGACTGACGTCAGTGTGGGCTACATGTGACCCTTCTCAAAATCCCAATCATAATGTGAGATGGCTCAGTGGTTAAGGTGCCTGCTGCTAACCTTGATGTCCTAAATACCTGGGACTCACATGGTAGAAGGAGAGGATGGACTCCTACAAGTTTCCTCTGTCTCCACACATATGGACCACCTACCTGCCTATGTACTATAAAATAATGAGATTAATGTAATTAAAAGCTAAAAAATTCCCGCCACAGTAACCAGCTAAAGAAACAACAGCAACAATAAAAGATCCCTCACAGAGCTCCTGATGGCATACACCTGTGTCTGTGAATATGAGGCCAACCTGGGCTACATAGTGAGTTCCAAGCCAGACAGGGCTACATGGTGAGACCCTGTCTTAAAACCAAAGCCACAGGGCTGGAGAGATAGCTCATGGGCTGGAGAGATAGCCTAGCGGTTAAGAGCACCGACTGCTCTTGCAGAGGACCCGAGTTCGATCCCCAGCACCCACATGGTGGCTGAGAACCGTCTGTAACTCCAATTCCAGGAGAACTCCAGTTCCAGCGGAATCCGAGACCTTCTTCGAATCCGCAGCATTGCACGACATGGGTGCACAAAACTACATGCAACAGTAAAATCATGAACATACAAAAATAAATAAAATAAAAAAAAAAACCAAAGAAACAACAAAAAAAAAAAAAAAAAGCAAGGCTAGCAAGATGGCTTAGTTGGTAAAGGCAATTGCTGCAAAGCATGCAGAATTGAGTTCAATCCCCAAAACACACATAGTGGAAGGAAGGGCATGGTAGGGGGCTGGAGAGATGCCTCAATCATTCTTAGTGCTCGTCTAGAGGTCCCAAGTTCAACTCCAAGCACCCACATTATGGCTCAGACCCATCTGTGTCTCTAGTTCTAGGGGATCTGATGTCTTCTTCTGGCCTCTTGGAGGGAACCAGGCATGTACATGGTACCCATACATATGTGTAGGAAAAACACTTATACACATAAAAATAAATAAATATTAAAACAAAACAAAGCAGGTCATAGTAGCACACATACTTGTAACCCGACATTTGGAAAAGGATCAGAATTTCAAGATTACTTCAAACTACACAGCAAGTTCAAGGCCAGCCTGGACTATATGAGCCCTTGTCTCAAAAAGAAAATAAAATTCAGGTTTGGTGGAATTATTATTTTTAAAGGCAATCAGCCATTTTAATCAAGTTATTTTAACAAATAAATTTTTTTTTGTCTTTTTTGAGACAGAGTCTCCCAGCTGGCCAGGAGCTCACTACGTAGACCAGGCTGGCCTTGAACTCATGGAGATTTACCTGCCTCTGCCTCCCAAGTGCTGGAATTATAGGTGTGCATCACACGCCCAGCTTACAAGTAAATTTTTTATACTCTCAATAAATAAAAAATATAAAAATGGACAGTGCTGAGACAATCCCCAACCTCAGTTCACCTTCTACCCAGTTCTTACCTTCCAACATGTATCATAGTAGTAGCTTTTTATGAGCCCTTCAAATAGTGATTATGTGTGTACAGCAAACAAGAATTTATATCATCCCTTTTAACACAACTGATAACATACTAATACACCACAGCTTGCTTGTGTGTGTACATGTGTGTGTGCACACGCATGCATGAGCATTTGGGTGCATATGTGTGTACACAGATACAGAGGTCAGAGGTCTATCTAAGGTGTAGTTTCTCAGGTTCCACCCACCATTTTTCTTTTTTGAGACAGTCTCTCACAGGTCTGAACTTGCCAAGTAGGCTGGGCTGGCTGGCCAGTGAGCCCCAAGGACTTGCCTGTCTCTGCCTTAGTACTAGGATTTTTTTTTTTTTGAGACAGGGTCTCCCTATAGCCCTGGCTGGCCTGGAACTCACTCTGTAGACCAGGCTGGCCTTGAATTCACAAAGATCCTTAGTGTTTTAACTAAAAGGAAAGGAGGTTGAGGAAGGAAGATTATGAGTTTGAGGCCAGCCTGGGCTACATAGCAAAACCCTGTCTCCAAAATCCAAAAGAGTAAAAAGAAATGAAATAAATAAATAAATTACAACCTCCTGAGTGTTGGGGTTACAGGCATGTACCATCATGCCTACTGAATAATTTTTATTTATTCATTCATTCATTCATTCATTCATTCATTCATTATTGTGTGCATATGTGTAATGCATGTGTGTGTTTGTGAGTATTGGTATGCATGTCCCACAGTGCATGTGTGTCAAAGGATAACTTTCAGTTCTGGGTATCTAAATCACATTGTCAGGCTTGTAAAGAAAGTACTTTTACCAGCTTAGCCTTTTTGCCAGCCCATAATTTCTTTGTTTTTTTAAAAGATGTTTTAATTAGGTGAGCGCAGCACGTACATACGTGTGTGTGTGTGTGTGTGTGTGTGTGTATGTATGTGTATGTGTAAGAGAGAGAGGGAGAGAGAGAGAGAGAGAGAGAACAGATGCCGGCAGGTGTCAAAAGAACATATCACATCCCATGGAGCTGGAGCTGGAGTTATGGGCAGTCGTGAGCTACCATGTGGGTATTGGGACCTGAGCTCAGGTCCTCTGCAGGAGCAGTATGTGCTCTTAACCGCTGAACCATATTTTGAGCCTCCCATAATTTATTTTTCATTTGGGTTTTCTTCTCTGTTTGTTCCATTGGCAAACCTGGGGGAGCATGAATAGTAGTCAGTCGCCAAGAGCTTCTCAGCTAAGGCTGGCTGGAGCTTCTTACCCATTTCTCCAGTCTATGCTGGGTTTTTGTCTGGTTTGAATTTTCATGTGTTTTATGCATGCTATCACCATTGCTTTAAGATCATGTGAGGAAGTTCCCAGCTGCTACTGACCACTTCCGGCTCTTACAATCCCGTCCCACCCCCCACACATACACACACCCAGTTCTGCAATGGTTCCTTATCCCCGGGTGGCATAGGTTTGATATAGGTGTTCTGCCCAGGGACAAATACTCTACAGTCTCTTATTATCTGCACTTCGGCCAGTTGTGGCTTTGGGGGGGTGGAGTGGAGGCACTACTCAGTCTTATTTGTTGAATTAATGAATGAATTTCATTCAGAAATGGCAGTTTGACCAATTAGATGCTCCCACCCTTTTTGACTTGTTAGATTCTCGGCAAAGATGATGATAGATATAACTTAAATAAGCATTTTCCCAAAGATGGCATTCAAATGGTCAAGAGTCACAAGAGGGGCTGGAGAGATGGCCCAGCAGTTAAGAGCACCGACCACTCTTACAGAGGACCCAGGTTTGATCCCCGGCACCCACATGGTGGCCGAGAACCATCTGAAACTCCAATTCCAGGAGAACTCTAGTTCCAGGGGAATCTGACACCCTCTTTTGACCTCCGCGGCATTGCACGACACAGGTGCACAAATTTGCATGCAGACAGTACATTCATACACATACAGAAATAAATAAAAAATAAAAAAAGAGTTACATGAAGAGATGCTTAATATCACTAGTGATTTGAGAAGTACAAAGCATAATCATAATGAGTTATCTATCACTCATACCTATTAGATGACTACCATAAAAAAAAAAAAAAAAAAACCAGCTCACACGAAAAAGAATTTCTTAAGGGAAAATAACAAGAATTAACAAGAATATAGACAAATGAGAACTCATTATATATTGTGATGGTTAGTTGTAGTTGTTTGTTGTCTTTTTGAGACAGGGTCTCCCTGTAGACCAGGCTGGCCTTGAATTCACAGAGATCTGCCTGCCTCTACCTCCTGAGTGCTGGGATTACAGGCATGTGCCATCATGCCCAGCCTGAGGCTTAGTTTTAATTGTCAACTTGACACAACCTAGAATCACCTGAAAGAGTCACAATGAGTGTCTGTCTAGAACAACCTGGTCCTTGGGCACTGTCTGTGGGTACTGTCTGTGGGCACTGTCTGTGGGCGCTGTCTGGGTGCTGTCTGTGGGCGCTGTCTGTGGGCGCTGTCTGTGGGTGCTGTCTGTGGGTACTGTCTGTGGGCACTGTCTGTGGGCACTGTCTTTGGGTGCTGTCTGTGGGCACTGTCTTGACTGAATTAATTGATACGGAAAGACCCAGCCCATTGTAGGCAGCACTATTCCCTAGCCAAGGGGTCCTAGACTGCTTAAGAGTGGAAAGGTAGGGCTGGAGAGATGGCCTAGCGGTTAAGAGCGCCGACCGCTCTTACAGAGGACCCGGGTTCGATCCCCAGCACCCACATGGCGGTTGAGAACCGTCTGAAATTCCAATTCCAGGAGAACTCCAGTTCCAGGGGAATCCAACACTCTCTTCTGACCTCCACAGCATTGCACGACACGGGTGTACAAACCTGCATGCAGACAGTACATTGATACATACACAGAAATAAATTAAAAAAAAAAAAAACTAAACAAGAGTGGAACACGGCAGCGAGGCGGATCTTTGTGAGTTCAGACAGCCTTGGCTTAACAGAGGCGAGTTCCAGGACAGCCAGGCTAAAAAAAAAAAAAAAAAAACAAAAAAAAAAAAAAAAAAAAAGCAGTAGAAAGGTGCGGCTGCTAGAGTGGTCCAGTGGTTAAGAACAGAGCAACAGGGCTGGAGAGATGGCCTAGCGGTTAAGAGCGCGCCACCGCTCTTACAAGACCCGGTTCAAGATCCCAAGCCCACATGAAAAAAAAACTCCAATTCCAGGAGAACTCCAGTTTCCAGGGGAATCTGACACCTCTTCTGACCTCCGCAGCATTGCACGACACGGGCTGCACAGACTTGCAGCAGACAGTTACATTTAACACATACAGAATAATAAAATTAATAAAAAAAAATTAAAAAGAACAGAGCAACAGAGTGGTTAAAGGCAGAGGAAGAGAGTTCAGTTCCCAGCACACACATTAGTGGCTCACGCCCACTTTTAACTTCAGCTCCAGGGGATCCAATGCCTCTGGCCTTCACCAGCACCCACACACAAGAGCACATACCCATAGAGACACACATAAATATCATAATTAATTTAAATAAAATCTTTATTTTTGTCTTTTTATTTATATTTTTAATTTTGTTATGTGATTGAAGTCTGTCTGCCTGTAGGTTACCAACTGCGCCGGGAGGTCAGAAGGGGTGTTGGGATTCCCCTGGAACTGGAGTTCTCCTGGATTGGAGTTTCAGACGGTTCTCTGGCCATTGGTGGGGTGCTGGGGATCAAACCCGGGTCTCTGTCAAGAGCGTCTGAGGAGTCTAACCACTGCCATCCCTTCCAGCCCCTTGTTTTGGTCTTTTTGAGGCGAGGGTCTCCCTGCAGACAGGCTGGCCTTGATGAACTCCCAGAGATCCCCGCCGCTTCGCCTCCCAAATGCTAGGACTAAAGGCATGTACCCACCAAACTGGCTTTAAAATACATTTTTAATTAATTTTATTTATCATTTTTATGTGTATAGTTGTACTGTTTGTTGTAGGTTGGTGAACCCGTGTGTGCAATGCCGCAGCGAGTCAGAAGAGGGCATCGGATTCCCACGGAACTGGAGTTAAAGACAGTTCTTAGCCACCATGTGGGTGCTGGGAATTGAACCTGGGTCCTCTATAAGAGCAGTCAGTGCTCTTAACTGTGAGCCCAAAATACATTTTTAAAATTTTTTATTTATTTTTCGTATGTGTATGACTGTACTGTGTCTGCATGCAGGTCCCTGGCACCGTGTTGTCACAATGCTGGGAGGGAGGTCCGAAGAGGGTGTTGGATTCCCCTGGAACTGGAGTTAAAGATGGTTTTCTAGCTGCCATGTGGGTGCTGGGGATCGAACCCCAGGTGTTCTGCAAGAGCAGTCGGCATCTCAACCCTAGACCTTCTCTCCAGCCCCCCCACCCCAAATACATTTTTTTAAAAGAAAAAAAAAAAAAAAAACGCCTTTAATCCTAGCACTTGGGAGGCAGAGGGCAGGCGGATCTTTGTGAGTTCAGGCCAGCCTGGTCTACATAGGAAGCTAAGCAGCTGGTGCAGGGAGATACCTGTCTCAAAACACCAAAAAAAAAAAAAAAAAAAAAAGCAGTGGGAAAAAGCGTGAGCCTGAGCAAACTAAACTGGCATATGTTCATATTCTTTAATCTTGAATTATGGCACATGATGTGACCAACTTGTTTCAATTCCGTGCCTTGACATCTCTACAGTGATTGAACTATAACTTGGTAATATTGAAACTAACTGAAGTTCCTTTCTCCCCTAGTTTTTCTTATTAGTACATTTATCAACAGTGACAGAAAATGAAACTAGATTTTGAGCACCGAGTCTTCTGTGCAGGAGAAGTTTTAGAGATGCCACATGGGACTTTCACCCAGTGTCAAGTCTTAAAGAGAAAGTCTAGCTCACTTCAACAAAGGAAGCCTGTCTAGCAGACCTGACTTGTTCTCGAATGTGGAACTAGTAAATGAAACAGCCAAAAGAGAGCCAGGTGTCACCCACCAAAAAACAAAAGAAACAACCCGAGTAGCTCTTGAAATGTCATACTTCAACTGACTTAGAAAAAAAAATGTTGGTAATTGGGCTAACTGTGTGCCTTACACACATCAAATGAAAAGTTCTAACAAGAAATTAAATAATCCAGTAGGGGCTTGAGACAATTGTACTTCATGATTAAAGACTTGAGATCTTAAGGTATAAAAGACTGAAGCAAAGTTTAAAAATAAAAAACATCCCTGTGTCTTGCCTGCTATCTTCCATTCTTACTGGCAAGTGCAGCTTATCTCGTGGCTTGACGTCGACTTTTGCCATTCATTAAAGACACAGATGAGACAAAGCCTCTTTTTAACCTCCAATAATGGAGCTGAAGACTACATGTCTCTTTCCAAGAATCTCAAACCTCAGTGCCAGATGGGACTCGCTGGAGACATCCAGCTGTTGTCTGGAGCTACTACTGGGTTTCAGCTCTGCTCGGGCTATAGAAATATTTTTTTTTTTTTGGTAATTTTTTGAAGACAGGGTCTTCCCTTTGTCCAGCTTGCTGGAGGCTCACTTTTTAGACAAGCTGCGCCTTGAACTCACAGCGATCCTGCCTGCCCCTGACTCCGTTGAGAGTGCTGGATTAAAGGCAGTGCACCACCACCGCCTGGCTCGCCTTTTCAAGATAGTTGGATCCTTGGCTGGACTACCGGGCTGTTGTCACGGAGGCCGAGTACAGGACCGCAAGACAGGAATGATGGTGTGTTACTGGATACCTCATTTGGTAACCACGGGGCAAGGAAGACCCAGTGTGGAAGGCGCACACTCAAGGCCCATGACTGCATGTTGTGTTGGGCTTGCACGGGGGAGCCTTCAAACACTTCCTCAAGGAAAAACATGACATTTTCAGCCTAATAAGAAAAAAAAAATCCGGGACAGGCATGTGGTGACGCACGCCTTGAATCCCTAGACTGTGGGCGGGCAGAGGCAGGCGGTATCTCTGTGTGAGTTCAAGGGCAGCCTGGTCTACAGAGTGAGTTCCAGGACAGCTGGTGCTACCGGGAGACCCTGTTTCAATAAATCGGACGGAAAAAAAAAAAAAAAAAGAAAAAAATAAAAAGAAAAAAAAAGTCATAAGCTGAAGATGCTAAACCTATGACATCATAATCTTGATATATGTGCATATTTTGGAGTGATATAAATGGAAGGAACAACAACAACAACAACAACAAATACTGGCTCAAAGTACTGACTGAAATGGTGAACTTCTGCCTAAAACAGTAAACTTCTGTGTTGAAAATTTTAAAAGAGACTGAGAAAAAGTTGAAAAACATGTGTGGCAGAATACATGAGCTCTGGTGGGGTAGGGGGGGCAGGGAAGGGCAAATGGGTCTAGATTTGATTGGGAAATGTATGAAATGAAGAAAGTTTCAATAAAAAAATTGGCTTTGGAAAAAAAAAAAGAAATGAAACTAGGACATGAACTGTTAATAGGACTATAAAATGGTGCAGCTGCTATGGAAAATAGTGATCTCTCAAAAATCTCCACGTAAAGTTCAGAGCTGGGGATTTAGTGTCTCAATGACAGAACCTAGCATGCCCAAAGCCCTGGATCCAATCCCTAGAGCCACAAGAAAAAAAATCACCAAAAAACTGGGATGCAGGCCCAGGGAGATGGCTCAGCAGGGAAGGATGCTTGCCATCAAGCCTGACAACCTGAGCTCAATCTCCAGGACCCACAAGGTGGAAAGAACAAATTCCTGCAAGTTGCTTTCTGACCTCCACTCCCATGTATATACAAGTACATGCCATACACGCATGCACATGCATATATCTGCATACACATGAACACACACACAATAACTAATGTAAAAAATGGTTAAGAACACTGGCTGCTTTTGCAGAGGCCTTGGGTTCAGCTCACAGCACCCATATCACAGTCAGCTAATAACCACCCATAACTCCAGTTCCAAGGGATCCAATGGCGTCTTCTGGCCTCTGAGGGCACCAAGCACACGCACAGCACCTCACACACACGTGGGCAAAACAATTACACACATCAAATTAAAATAACAAGTAAAATGTTCTTAAAATAATTAATCAAACTGTTTGAAAAATGGGATGCAGTTTTGCATGCCTGTAGTCCTCGTTACCTAGGAACACCTCTTGAGACCAGGATTTCCAGGCTAGTCTGGGCAACACAGCAAGACCCTATCTCAAAACAAACAAATCTAAAAATAGAATTAGCATATGCTCCAGCAATTCCACTTCTGGGAACACATCTGTAGAACGTGTTTTCACAGCAGCTTTATGCACAGTAACTAGAGCAGTGAAAACGACTCAGGTGTCCATCAAAAGATGAACGGGTAAACCAAGGAAGGTACCACAATATGACAGGGATGAACCTTGAGGGATTTATGGCAAATGAATGTGGTCACACAAAGACAAATGTATATAAATTCACTTATGAGGCACCTAGCCTAGTCAAAATCATAGAAACAGAAAGCAGAATTATGATTACCAGGGACTGAGGGGAGGAGGAAACAGAGAGCTATTATTTAATGAGAGACAGATACTATTATAATGGCTGTCGTAGAAACTAGTATTACCTTTATAGGAGATCATTTAGTAATGCTGCCAACTTCATTGAAATCTCTCTCTCTCTCTCTCTTTCTCTCCTTCTTCCCTCATTCCCTCTCTCCCTCATTCCCTCTCTCCCTCTTTCCCTCTCCCTCTTTCTGGGGGGGACAATGATGACTAGGTCTCACTATGTCAGGTTAGCTGACCTCAGCCTACTCAACCACTGGAAATACAAGTGCATGCTTGCACAAGGCCTTTTACCCAACTGCTATACTCCTTGCAACCTATGGCACAGATGCCCTGAGGTAACTATCCAAAGATGTATTATAACAAGTATGTTTGCTGAAGTTTTACTTTTGGAGTTTTTTGTTTTATTTTCAAGATAAGTTCTCTTTTTTTTTTTTTTGTCTTTTCGAGACAGGGTTTCCCTGTAGCCCCAGCTGTCCTGGAACTCACTCTGTAGACCAGGCTGGCCTTGAACTCACAAAGATCCGCCTGCCTCTGCCTCCTGAGTGCTAGGATTAAAGGCGTGTGCCACCACGCCCGGCTGTTTTGTTGATTTGAGACAGGGTCTCACTCTGTTGCCCAGGCTGGCCTCAACCTCATAGCAATCCTCCTGCCTCAGCCTCCAAAGGGCTGGATTATAGGGCATGAGTCATCATGTCTGATTTCAATAAATATGTGTTTACTTGGATTTTTATTACAAAAGAACCATAGCCACATTATAGACAATTTAGGGACACAGAAAAGAGGGAGATTGTATTTCTCCCATCCAAATGCAACCACTCTTTGTGTGTCCAGTGTTTTTGTTGTTTGCTCTTAACTGTATTCCCAAGCTGGACATTACAAGCCTCTTCTGACACAGCTTTTCCAAGAAGGGACATTTTGCTGCACCCTGTTGAGATATGAGCTTTTTGTAAGCCAACATGAAGAATGCCATTTTTATTTTTATTATTATTTTTTTAATTTTTAAAATTTTATTTGTTTTTGTATGTGTATGAATGTACTGTCTGCATGTAGGTTTGTGCACCTGTGTCGTGCAATGCCGCAGAGGTCAGAAGAGGGTCTCAGATTCCCCTAGAACTAGAGTTCTCCTGGAATTGGAGTTACAGACGGTTCTCAGCTGCCATGTGGGTGCTGGGGATCAAACCCAGGTCCTCTGCAAGAGCAGTCGGTGCTCTTAACCGCTAGGCTATCTCTCCAGCCCCGCCATTTTTATTTTTAAGTAGAATAGTATCATAGCATATGTATTACTGAGGAAATTATTAGGAATTTCTTTGAAGACGTGATGAAGTCAAGAGTAAGAGATCAGGGGTGGAGGTATAGCACATGCAGATCTGCAGGAGGCCCAGAGTTCAATCCCTGATACTGCACAGGCAAAAAAAGAATAAGAGATCTTAGACTCTATATGCCCTGTCCCACTTCCCTACTGATGTTATTTGTTAATCATTTGAAAAGCCCTCCTAAAATGCGAACGAGTCATCAGAGCATCTCTGAACTACGCCTCATGCCCCATCACCTCTCAGGCCTTACTTCTACCATGAGATTGGAAGTTGGCAATGGGAAATGAGTCAGGCATAAGACTAGAGTGCCTGTTCGTTACATGATTTTTTTTTAAGTTTAAAAGTATCGAAGTAGCAGTATCAAAAAGATGGCAGATTATATCCTGGTAGCTGTGTGAAAATTTCATATAGTCCATATAATTTTGTGCCTTTTTTACAAATCTTTGCTTAATGAGGTAATACAACTATTTTTCCATATAGCTACAATCTTTTCATTCATAATTGTAAGCAGATGGGTCATATTATCCTGAAATCAATTACTCACCATAACAAATAATACTGCAAGTTATCAGTCCTAAATATTTCATATCATGGATCACTCTCTTAGGACATAGTCCCCAAAGGAGAATGCACCAAAAATATGAAAATCTTAATATTCTTTACATGAACATGAAGCATAGTCCTAAACTGCTTTCAAAAAGATGTGTTCCAGATGACAATGTCTGCAATAATATACCCAGGAACAAACTTCATTATCTTTGCCAACAAAGTTTAACTAAAAAATATTTCCTAATTGAATGGGTGAAAAGCTAACTGTTATATTATCATTAACCTGTACTGCCATTTACAATGTGCTAGAAACACTGCTAGATACTTCATGTGTGTCTTAGCTAAGCTCACCACCCTGCGAAGTGGGATAAGTATTATCCCCATCTAACAGATGAGGAAACTGAGGCTTGGAAAGCTGACATTCTTGAATGCTATGCTCCAGATGGGGTAGACAGTCTCTGAATCCAGGCTCTCTAACCCTAACTCCACCACTCCCACCTATGGTGAGGCATCATTGCTTTGATCCATATGACATTGCTTATGGTAACCACGAACATGCAGCCCAAAGTTTCTTCAATGGTTTAGTTTCCTATTTCCTGACTTTTTCTATCCATGGGAAAACACAAACAAATCAAAGGGTTACAGGTGGCTGAATCAAGAGAACATTAGACTAGGAACACAGCTTATTTTCCTGGCACCGTAGGGAAAGATCTATGTTAACTGCAGGAACAAGTTTTGGGGCCTCTGTGCCTACCTCTACCCCTTGGCTAACGATGCCAATGTCTCTAAGCTTAAAGATGTAAGGCATAAAAAAAAAATCAAAGAAAAGGGAGCCAAGTATTGCCCCAACTAGCTTCAGAAGTTTCTGAAGACTTATCTCCACTTCAATCTTGAGTATAAAGGTAAGAGAGCACAGTATACCAGCCCCAATGATGTCACAGGGCTAACAAATGAAGAAATCAGGAAATGGTTTCTTTTTTTCTTCTTCTTCAAGAAATACTCTAGATGAATTTCCTTTAAGGGTTTCAACTTCTGCATTCAGAGAAAGTAGTTCTGTTTCAGAAAACCAACAAAAGAACAAAAGGCTGCTGGGAGGATAGCTAGCCAGAGGTTACAAACACAAACTACAGAACACAGCTCCACTTAGATCTGCCTCACCACCCACAACTTTGTGGCCTAGAAGTTCCTTAATCCTTCTCATTAGCCCCCATCATAGCCCCTGTGTGTAGCAACAATGGCACATGGGTTACCATTGGGACTAAATAATGTAGGTGGGCTGGAGAGATGGCCTAGCGGTTAAGAGCACCAACTGCTCTTGCAGAGGACCCGGGTTTGATCCCCAGCACCCACATGGCGGCTGAGAACCGTCTGAAACTCCAATTCCAGGAGAACTCCAGTTCCAGGGGAATCCGACACCCTCTTCTGACCTCC
>VZQC01002452.1:1397154-1407749 GCA_009823505.1 Rhizomys pruinosus
TTAGGAGCGCCGACGCTCTTGCAGAGGACCCGGGTTCGATCCCCAGCACCCACATGGCGGCTGAGAGCCGTCTGAAACTCCAATTCCAGGAGAACTCCAGTTCCAGGGGAATCCGACACCCTCTTCTGACCTCCGCAGCATTGCACGACACGGGTGCACAGACTTGCATGCAGACAGTACATTCATACACATACAGAAATAAATAAAATTAATAAAAAAATTAAAAAATAAATTACATTCTAACCTATGTGATTTTAAAACTTTTAATTTTTCTTTTTAATTAACTTATATAACTGTACATATTAAAACTTTTGATTACTCTAAATTAATTAACTCTAAGTGAACCTCAAAAACTACTCAAGAGCTGAACAGGCACAGACTGGTACACTCCAGGCACAGCTGAGCAATTGGCAATGAGATACAAAGAAGAGACAAGTGCTGCCATCAACCCTTCCAAGGAAGAAAGACCATGCTGTGTCCCCACGTTGTTGACCCACCACGTACTCTCCTGAGGCCTGCTGATCTTCTGGACCCCGCTTGTCCTCTGGTCTGGCTTGCTTCCTGCTCTGTGAACTGACCTCTTCTATCTGAGCCATGGCCTCCTAGTTCTGGGCTTTCCAGACCAGGTTCCAGTATGAAATTCTTGGTTCAGGGGAGACCTGAGAATGCCCCAAGGACAGATTTCTTTGGCAGTCAAAGGAAAAAGAGTTTGCATAAGGCTAAAAGTAGGATTAAACTAACAATAAGATTTCTCAGGTGGCTGAGAGAGTGAATAAGCAGAGCTTAATCTAAGGAAAGATACTGTTCTAGTTTGTCTTCCAATGCTGTGACAAAACACTGACTGACACCACCTTGGGGAGGAAAGGGTTTATTCAGCTGACATCTCCAGGGTCACAGTTCATCACTCAGGGAGCCCAAGGCGGGAACTCAGGGCAGGAACCTGGAGGCAGGAGCTGAAGCACAGGCCATGGAGGAATGCTGTTCACTGGCTTGCTCCCCTGGCTCATGCCCAGCCTGCCTTCTTATACGGTACACAACAACCTGCCCAGGGTGGCACCACTCGTTGTGGGCTGGGCCCTCCCACACTGCTCAACAATCAAGACAATACTCCACAGATGTGGCCACAGGCCAATCCAATGGAGCCAAATCCCCAGTTGAGGCTCCCTCAGCCCAGATGTGTCAAGTTGACGCTAAAGCTATCCAGCACAGATACCAAGCAAAACTGACACCAAAGTGGCTATCTGAAGGCTCCAAGGGACCAGAAAAAGGGATCTACAGTCTGAAAAAAGAGAAGGGTAAAACTCGTTTCCTAACCAAAAATAAATTGATTTGTGTGCCAAATTAAACACTTGTTTAATTTGCTAAGTAAGAGCAAAGGCCTGAGAAAGGTAAAACTGGGCTACAATCCTGACTTTGTCACTTGCCACTTGTGTAACTTTAGGAATATTACTGATTACGCATTGGTAGAAAGGGGATGAAATGCCTATCTCCCAGATCCAATGGAAGGATTAAATGACAAGCAGTACACAAGCATAGCTCAAGTGCTCAGTGAGTGTGTCTTCTCTCACCATCATTAAACTCCTGCCTAGAGGCTGAAGTGCAGCTCAGCGGAAAGGAGTTCAATCCCCGGCACCAACACTGAAACTGAAACAGCTAGTGTGGTAGTGCATTCCTGCAATCCTAGCACTTGGCAGGCAGTGACAAGAGGATCACAAGGTTCAGGCCAGCCTTGTTGCCATAGCAAGTTCCAGGACAGCCAGGACTACATGGTGAGAGCCTCTCTCTCTCTCTCTCTCTCTCTCTCTCTCTCTCTCTCTCACACACACACACACACACACACACTTCCCATCTACTATCTGTGAAGCAGTGTTTTTTCTGCACTGAAAACTAGAGGACTGGTAGGATAGCTCAGTGGTAAAAAATGTCTAGAGCACAAGACTGATGACCTAAGCCCTGGAACATATGAAGAAAAGAGAAAACTAACCACATGCATGCTGGCTATGGCATGCTTGCACATACATACATTTACATCATACACAATAATAAAACATACATACATACATACACAAACAGTGGCAGGCAAGATGGTTCAGCAGGTAAAGGCACTTGCTGCCAAGCTAACAACTTGAGTTCAATCCCCAGAATCCACATGGTAGAAAAAGAGAACTAATCTCCACACACAAATTGTCCTCTGACCTCAACATGTGTGCTATACATGTACGCATGCACACACATACATGCATTACATTCATAAAACTATAATAGTTAGGTCTAGTCAGTGGTAGTGCACCTGCTAGTACACATGAGGGCCTTGGTTCAATCCCCAACATTGCCAAAAGAAAAAGAAAAAAGAAGCTTGAGATGGAGCTGGAGCTGGTGGTAGAGGCCTATCGTTGAAGGTATGTAGGTGACTAAGACAAGATAACTAAAAGCTCAGGGTCTGCCTGGGTTACAGACTAGCCTAGGCATCTTACTAAGACACTGTCTCAAAAAAAAAAAAAAAAAAGTAAAGGGCTGGGATGTAGCTCAGTGAGAGACAGAGTACCTGCCTAGCATGACATGGGCTTAATCCCCAGGACGTGGGGGAGGGGAAGTAGAATAAAATGTGGTAACTATGGTGACTGCTTCCAAACAGGTTTCTAGGAGAGTTTTCTCAAGTCACAGCCCCAAGAGGTTAGTGGTAAAGAAAGAGCTAAGACATCAGCTATTTGTTGTCAAGGCAGCCGATCTCTATATCCAGGGAGTTCCTTCAAACACAAGCTATTGTCTTTGGACAAGGAAACCACTAAAGTATCTGGGATTAAGGCCTGTGGAGAAACGTTGATAGATGGCATTCTGACTTGGTAAATATCCAAATAATCAACAACTAATCTTCATTTTCAAGTTTAAAGTATAAAAAACAGCTGTTACATAACATAGGGACCAATTTTAATGCCTGAATATTGTGAAATTTTGTAGGGAATTGGAACAAAACTTTGGCTAGTTTCTACTGCCAAAACATGTGATGACTTAAGTTTAGAGAGGAGGACTCCTTTAAATGCTGTGCTTCTCCGTCTCTCTAATGACCCACCCATTAGAGTCTGAGTTCAAGGAGAGAGGTAATGAGCATTGCTTCATACAAATAGAACTTGAATTTCAGTCAAAATGCAAGGTAATTTGGAAAACTAGTTTCCACCCTGGTCCATCTCTGCTACTGCCCAGACATGTCTTTCTGACAGCCTCCACTTCTTCTAGAAACTACACTGAGTCAGAACATTCATATATAGCCTGGATGACCCCCAAATAGGTCACTTAGAACTTCAGCAAGAGTATTTTTATCCAGCCATTGAGGAATTACTAAGAAGGCAACCAGCCTATACAGAATTTAAGAAGCTTTATATATGAAGTGGGACATGGTAACACACATCTATAATACTAGTACTCAAGAGGCTGGCAAAAGATTATGAGGTTACACAGTGAGACACAGTTTAAAAAGGGGGGGCATTGTAGATGAAGGGCCTAAGATCAAGTAATAGAATGTTTTCCCAGGCTGGAGAGATGGCTCAGTGGTTAAGAGCACCAACTGCTCTTGCAAAGGACCCGGGTTTGATTCCCAGTGGCTAAGAACCATCTTTAAGCCAGGTGTTGAGGCGCATGCCTTTAATCCTAGCGCTCAGGAGGCAGAGGCAGGCGGATCTCTGTGAGTTCAAGGCCAGCCTGGTCTACAGAGTGAGTTCCAGGCGAGCTGGGACTGTGGGGAGACCCTGTCTCAAAAAAAAAAAAAAAAAAAGAATGTTTGCCTAGTATACACAAACACAAAGCCCTGGATTCTACACCTAACATGGTATAAACCAGGCATGGTGGCACAAGCCTGTGGTTCCAGTACTTTGGAGATAGAGACAGGAAGATTAGAAGTTCAAGGTTATCATCTAAGCTCCAGGCCAGCCTTGGATACATGAAACCTTATCTTGAAAAAAGCAGGCAACAGCATCAGCAGCATCAGCAGCATCAGCTGCTTTATATAAATAGCAGAGACTCAGTTCTCTAGCCCNCCCAGCACCCAATGGCGGCTGAGAACCGTCTGAAACTTTAATTCCAGGAAAACTCCAGAACCATCTGAAACTCCAAATCCAGGGGAATCCGACACCTCTTCTGACCTCCGCGGCATTGCACGTACGGGTGCACAACCAGCATGCAGACTGTACATTGATATGCATACAGAAATAACATAAAAAATTTAAAAAAAAAAATTAAATAAAATATTTTTTAAAAAAGGTTTTTAAAAGAAAATGTTGGGGGGATTATTTGGAGCATTTTTCAGGTCAAACATATTTTTTTTTTTTCTGTTCTTTTCGAGACAGGCCGGATTTTCACTGTAGCCAGCTTTGTCCTGGAATTCAGCTATGTAGACAGCGAACTGGCTTGCAGGCGTCGACATAGATCCACCTGCCTCTGCCTTCCAAGTGCTAGAGTTAAGGCGGTGAACTCCACCACTGAACCAGCATCTTTTTTTTTTTTGTCTATATTTGGAGACAGAGTATCCCTTTAGTCCCAGTGCCTGGAGCCTCAGTATGTAGACCAGGCTTGGCTTTGGGAACTCACAGGGATCTTTACAACGCTGCCTCTGGCTCTGAGTGCTAGGATTAAATCGGCGTGCCCACCACCACGCCAAAAAACATATTTTTAAATCGTAATGTTAATGGAGAAGTAGTAATAGCAGAAATATTCATGGTGAAACACTTTCTCTTTTATATTCTTTTTTTGTTTGGTCTTTTTGAGACATCTGGGGTCTCCTGTAGGACGGCCCAACTGGCCTGCTTGAACTCAGACTAGTAGATAAAGTTGGCTTGAATTCAACAGAGATCCGCTTGCCTTTACTTTCTCGTGAGTGCTGGATTAAGGTGTGCACCATCCACATACGGCTCCTATTAGTAAGCTTAATTGCAACAAAGAAACTGGGGGGTGGAAATACTAGCCGTTTAGGCGGTAGAGTGCTTGCCTAGTAACACAAGCTCTGGGTTCAAGTCTCAGCTCTGGAGAAGGAGGGGAAAAGTAGAGGGAGGAAGGAAGAGAGGCAGGCTTGGTGGAGCCCATCTGCCATTCCAGCATGCAGGGGTCAGAGACAGGAGAATACTGTGGGTCACAGGCCAGTTGCGTCTACAATAGGCAGCTACATAGACAAGCACCAATCGATTCAAAAATCAAATAAAAAACAAAAGATAACACGAGGACAAGAGAGGCCAAGAAGAAAGGAAGCAAATTTTCGTTATTCAATGTTATCTTGGGAATACAAAGAGCTAGAATATGGTGAGGCAATAGTTCTTGCCTGTCTGACCTCACCAGTGGCTAGAAAATTTCGGACTAGGTGAGCAGAACTCTCTTCTCATGACAGACAGCAGCTGTGTGACTGTTGGCTAACTACCTGTTTCTGCTTTCATTTTTTGGGCCTATACATCCAAAGACTACAATATTCCACTCTGGTTCTACAAATCTATTGTTCTGCCAGGGCAAGTAGTCAGTATGGAAAGCTATCTGTCACAGACTAGAGCCATCACCACTGGCAGAAACCAGTCAAGGCTATTCTGCCACTCCTAAAATCTTTTCTTTCAATATTCTCAATCGCAGACGTGGCTAATTTATATTTTTAGATATCTTAAGTGGCTGGGAGAGATGGGCCAGGTTAGTGTTTAGACGCCATACGGTCTTGCAGAGGACCCGGGTTCGATCCCCAGCACCACATCGCGGCTTGACGAGCAACGTCTGAAACTCCAATTCCACGGAGAATTCCAGTTCCCAGGGGAATCCGACACCCCTCTTCTGACCTCCGTCGGCTCATTGTCGACTACGTTCACTCAAGGTGCAAAAACTCGACTTGACATGTTTCAGACATACTTATTCATACACATACAGAAATAAAATTAAAAGGTTTAATTAAAAAAATTTTAAAATAAAATATTTTTTGAATGAATAAAATGATTATAAATAATTTTAATCTTTTTATATTAACCTTCATATAATGTACATATAAAACTTTTGATTACTCTAAATTAATTAACTCTAAGTGAACCTCAAAAACTACTCAAGAGCTGAACAGGCACAGACTGGTACACTCCAGGCAAGCTCGCAAATCTGGCCAATGAGATACAAGAAGAAACAAGTGCGCATCAACCCTTCCAAGGAAGAAAGACCATGCTGTGTCCCCACGTTGTTGACCCACCACGTCCTCTCCTGAGGCCTGCTGATCTTCTGGACCCCGCTTGTCCTCTGGTCTGGCTTGCTTCCTGCTCTGTGAACTGACCTCTTCTATCTGAGCCATGGCCTCCTAGTTCTGGGCTTTCCAGACCAGGTTCCAGTATGAAATTCTTGGTTCAGGGGAGACCTGAGAATGCCCCAAGGACAGATTTCTTTGGCAGTCAAAGGAAAAAGAGTTTGCATAAGGCTAAAAGTAGGATTAAACTAACAATAAGATTTCTCAGGTGGCTGAGAGAGTGAATAAGCAGAGCTTAATCTAAGGAAAGATACTGTTCTAGTTTGTCTTCCCAATGCTGTGACAAAAACTGACTCGACACACCTAGGGGAGGAAAGGTTTATTCAGCTGACATCTCCTGGGCACAGTTCATCATAGGGACCAAGGAGGGAACTCAGGGCAGGAATGGAGGCAGGAAGCTGAAGCCAGCCATGGAGGAATGCTGTTTCACTGGCTTGCTACCTGTGCTCATGCCAGCCTGCTTTTATACTGTACACACAACCTGCCAGGGTGGCACCACTCGTTGTGGGCTGGGCCCTCCCACATGCTCAAACAATCAAGACAATACTCCACAGATGTGGGCCACAGGCCAATCCAAATGAGCCAAATCGTTGAGGCTCCTCAGCCAGTGTGTCAAGTTGCACGCTAAAAAGCTTCATCCAGCACAGATACCAAGCAAAACTGACACCAAAGTGGCTATCTGAAGGCTCCAAGGGACCAGAAAAAGGGATCTACAGTCTGAAAAAAGAGAAGGGTAAAACTCGTTTCCTAACCAAAAATAAAATTGATTTGTGTGCTGCAATTAAACACTTTGTTTTATTATGCTAATAAAGAGCAAAGGCCTGAGAAGGTAAAACTGGGCTACAATCCTGACTTTGTCACTTGCCACTTGTGTAACTTTAGGAATATTACTGATTACGCATTGGTAGAAAGGGGATGAAATGCCTATCTCCCAGATCCAATGGAAGGATTAAATGACAAGCAGTACACAAGCATTTATGCTCAAGGCTTCTAGTGAGCTGTGTCTTCTCCTCCATTCATTACTCCTGCCTAGAGGCTGAGTGCAGCCAGGATAAGGAGTTCAACTTTCTTCCCCTGGCACAACACTGAACCTGAACAGCCTTAGTGCTGCGTGTGCATTCCATCGCATAATCCATAGCACTTGGCGGCGTGTTACAAGATGGTATCACAAGGATTCAGGACAGCCTTGATTGCCATTAGCCAAGTTCTGGAACAGGGATATCAATAGTGAGGACCTCTCTCTCTCTCTGTCTTCTCTTTCTTTTATTCTCTCTCTCTTTTCTCTCTCACACACACACACACACACACACACACTTCCATCTCTATCTGTGATAGCAGTGGTTTTTTTCTGCACCTGGAAATTCTTGAGGACTTGGTACGGAGATATCCTTCTCAAGTGGTAAAAATGTATGTCTAGAGCAACAAGACTACGATGACTAAGCTCTGAACATATGAATGCATAAAGAGACAACTAACTCACCATGCATGCTGGCTATGTGCACTTGCTTGCACATACTACACTTTAATCAAATACACACTATAAAACATACATCCATACATCAACTACAAAAGCAGTAGGGCAGCGTTCAAAATGTTCAGCAAGGTAACAGGCATTGCTTGTCCAACTAACAACGCTTGAGTTCAATCCCCAGAATCCACATGGTGGCTAAGAACCATATTTTACTCCAGTTCCGGGGAAATTTGATACTCTCTTGTGATCAGTATCCAATATGTGTGCAGTTACATACATACATGCATTACATTCATAAAACTATAATAGTTAGGTCTAGTCAGTGGTAGTGCACCTGCTAGTACACATGAGGGCCTTGGTTCAATCCCCAACACATTGCCAAAAGAAAAAAGAAGCTTGAGATGGAGCTGGAGCTGGTGGTAGAGGCCTATCGTTGAAGGTATGTAGGTGACTAAGACAAGATAACTAAAAGCTCAGGGTCTGCCTGGGTTACAGACTAGCCTAGGCATCGTTACTAAGACCTGTCCTCAAAAATAAAAAAAAAAAAAAAAAGTAAAGGGCTGGGATGTAGCTCAGTGAGAGACAGAGTACCTGCCTAGCATGCCATGGGCTTAATCCCCAGGACGTGGGGGAGGGGAAGTAGAATAAAATGTGGTAACTATGGTGACTGCTTCCAAACAGGTTTCTAGGAGAGTTTTCTCAAGTCACAGCCCCAAGAGGTTAGTGGTAAAGAAAGAGCTAAGACATCAGCTATTTGTTGTCAAGGCAGCCGATCTCTATATCCAGGGAGTTCCTTCAAACACAAGCTATTGTCTTTGGACAAGGAAACCACTAAAGTATCTGGGATTAAGGCCTGTGGAGAAACGTTGATAGATGGCATTCTGACTTGGTAAATATCCAAATAATCAACAACTAATCTTCATTTTCAAGTTTAAAGTATAAAAAACAGCTGTTACATAACATAGGGACCAATTTTAATGCCTGAATATTGTGAAATTTTGTAGGGAATTGGAACAAAACTTTGGCTAGTTTCTACTGCCAAAACATGTGATGACTTAAGTTTAGAGAGGAGGACTCCTTTAAATGCTGTGCTTCTCCGTCTCTCTAATGACCCACCCATTAGAGTCTGAGTTCAAGGAGAGAGGTAATGAGCATTGCTTCATACAAATAGAACTTGAATTTCAGTCAAAATGCAAGGTAATTTGGAAAACTAGTTTCCACCCTGGTCCATCTCTGCTACTGCCCAGACATGTCTTTCTGACAGCCTCCACTTCTTCTAGAAACTACACTGAGTCAGAACATTCATATATAGCCTGGATGACCCCCAAATAGGTCACTTAGAACTTCAGCAAGAGTATTTTTATCCAGCCATTGAGGAATTACTAAGAAGGCAACCAGCCTATACAGAATTTAAGAAGCTTTATATATGAAGTGGGACATGGTAACACACATCTATAATACTAGTACTCAAGAGGCTGGCAAAAGATTATGAGGTTACACAGTGAGACACAGTTTAAAAAGGGGGGGCATTGTAGATGAAGGGCCTAAGATCAAGTAATAGAATGTTTTCCCAGGCTGGAGAGATGGCTCAGTGGTTAAGAGCACCAACTGCTCTTGCAAAGGACCCGGGTTTGATTCCCAGTGGCTAAGAACCATCTTTAAGCCAGGTGTTGAGGCGCATGCCTTTAATCCTAGCGCTCAGGAGGCAGAGGCAGGCGGATCTCTGTGAGTTCAAGGCCAGCCTGGTCTACAGAGTGAGTTCCAGGCGAGCTGGGACTATGGGGAGACCCTGTCTAAAAAAAAAAAAAAAAGAATGTTTGCCTAGTATACACAAACACAAAGCCCTGGATTCTACACCTAACATGGTATAAACCAGGCATGGTGGCACAAGCCTGTGGTTCCAGTACTTTGGAGATAGAGACAGGAAGATTAGAAGTTCAAGGTCATCATCTAAGCTCCAGGCCAGCCTTGGATACATGAAACCTTATCTTGAAAAAAGCAGGCAACAGCATCAGCAGCATCAGCAGCATCAGCTGCTTTATATAAATAGCAGAGACTCAGTTCTCTAGCCCTACACAGGGTACATGCCTAGAAAGAGGAAAACTGGTATCAGCAATTTCCAGAAATCACGCAAGGCTAATAGCCCAACCTCTGGGGGTTACAAGGCTAATATGCCCAACCTCCGGGAGTTTAGTCAAGAGAATTTGGTACAGGAACTTTGCAACATTCTTTGAGCAATAACTATGTGCTGGGCATTAATCTGAAGTGTATGTATACTAACAAACTTAATTCTCACAAGTTTACTTTATATATGCTTAGTCATCAGAGCTTATTGATAAATGAGCTAAGTATAGAGAAGTTAAGGATCTTTCCCAAGGTCCCAATGCTAGTCACTGGGAAGCTGGTAATGAGATCCACACAGTCTGACTTCAGGGACTACACTCAACCAGCCAACCTAAGACACTAAAGCAGAGGATGAAAATTGTATATGTTTCATGTATCAGATGTCAGAGCGGTTTTATTTGTTGTTTTTTGTTTGAGACAGGGTATCATGATGTAGCCTAGTTTGTCTTCAAACTTGAGATCCTCCTACTTCAACCTGTAGTGTTCTAATATGCCACCATACCTAGCTGGATAGCAGTTTGTAAAACATATGAAGAAATTTACTGAAGCTGTGTTATTAATAAATGGACTTGGAAGTGGGACAAGGTGGCTCATGCATTTAGTCCCAGCAGTTGAGAACCAGAAGAAGGCAAATCTCTGTAAGTTCAAGATCAGTCTGGTTTACATACCAAGGTCTAGGCCAGCTAGGACTACACAGTGAGATCCTGTAGGTAGGGAGAGAGGGAGGGAGGGAGGGAGGGAGGGATGGAAGGG
>VZQC01002452.1:1417840-1431062 GCA_009823505.1 Rhizomys pruinosus
TGCCTCCATTCACAGCCATAACATCAGAGTAAGGTTGGCACATTATAGGTCAAGTCCATGCCTGGAACAGATCTTTACATGAAAGGACCAGACATGAAGAAATATGAGCCCCCCCCTCCCCAAGAGAGGTACCATTTTGTGTGTCTAAGACCTTCACAGGGGAAAATGTGACTCTAGACTAGTAGTTTTCCAGGGACTATGAAATAAAAGCAAGAAACATTCTAGAGACCAGATGGGAGCCAACTATAGCTACCACTACCTCTCTTGTCAGCAAGGTCAAAAAATGAAGGCAAGAGAAGCTGCTCCGATCCTGTGGTACAGGGACTGGGAGGGTATAGTGGGGTTTTTTGTTGTTTTGTTTGTTTTTCTCTTAAAAGTATAAGGCTGAAAAAAAAAAAAAAAAAGAAAATCGCCGGACATGGTGGTGCATGCCTTTAATCCTAGCACTTGGGAGGCAGAGGCAGGCGGATCTTTGTGAGTTCAAAGCCAGCCTGGTCTACAGAGTGAGCTCCAGGCTAGCTGGGACTTAAAGGGAGACCCTGTCTTGAAAATACCAAAAAAAAAAAAAAAGTGTAAGGCTGGGGGCTGGAGAGAAGGCACAATGGTTCTAGAGCACCGTTTGATTCCCAGCACTCAAATGGAGGCTAAGAACTGACTTTGAACCAGACATGGTGGTGCATGTCTTTAATCCTAGCACTCAGGAGGCAGAGGGAGGTGGATCTCAGTGAGTTCAAGGCCAGCCTGGTCTACAGAGTGAGTCCCAGGCAAGCTGGGGCTATAGGGAGACTCTGTCTAAAAAAAAAAGTGTAAGGCTGGGGGCTGGAGAGATGGCACAGTGGTTAAGAGCACCGGTTGCTCTTGCAGAGGACCCCCCATTTGATTCCCAACACCAATATGGTGGGTAAAAATAGTTCATAACTCCAGTTCTAGGGGACCCAACACCTTCCTCTAGCCTCCATGGGCACTGCATACATATGCTGGTATAGTTATATATATGTAGACAAAACACTCAAATACATAAATACATAAATAAATGAATAAATAAATAGTAGATGATAGATAGATAGACAGACAGACAGACAGACAGATGAAGGGCATGGTGGCGCACAGCTTTAATCCCAGCAGAGGCAGAGGCAGGCAGATCTCTGTGAGTTCAAGGCCTGCCTGGTCTACATAGTGAGCTCCAGGCCAACTGGTACTAAAGGGAGACCCTGTCTCAAAAAGACCAGACAGACAGACAGATAGATACATAGATACATAGATAAATAGACAGACAGATAGATAGGAATTTTAAGTACATGGTTGGGCTGGGGAGATGGCTCACACAAGCCTAAAGACCTGAGTTTGGTCCCTAGCACCCCCACAAAGAGCCAGACATAGTGACACCTGCCTGCAATTCCAAGCAGAGACAGAAGGATCCCCAGGGCTCACTGACTGGAAAGACAGTCTAGCCAAATCAACAAGCTTCAGGTTCAGTGACAGACCCTGTCTCAAAAGATAAGGTGGAGGGGCAGGAGAGATAACTCAGCAGTTAGGAGCACTGGCTGCTCTTACAGAGGACCTGAGGTTGGTTCCCAGCACCTATGTGGTAACTAATAACTGTCTGTAACTCTATTTTCAGGGGATCTGATGCCCTTTTCTGCCTTCCATGAGCACTATATGACACAGAAGAACTTAACAGGCAGACAAAACACTCATACACATAAAATACAAATAATAAAATGTGGGGTTTTTGTTTGTTTGTTTGAGACAGTGTCTCCCTTTAGTTCCAGCTGGCCTGGAGCTTACTCTGTAGACCAGGCTGGCCTTGAACTCAGAGATCTGCCTGCCTCTGCCTCCCGAGAGACAAAAAAAACAAGTTCTCTATACTTAGAGATGTGAAATATATATATATATATTTATATATATTTATATATATATATCTTACTTCCTTTTTTTTTTTTTTTGGTCTTTTCGAGACAGGGTCTCCCTGTAGCCCCAGCTGTCCTGGAATTCACTCTGTAGACCAGGCTGGCTTTGAACTCACAAAGATCCGCCAGCCTCTGCCTCCCAAGTGCTAGGATTAAAGGTGTGCGCCACCACACCCGGCTGTGAAATATATTTTTATGTGTATGAATGTACTGTCTGCATGTAGGTTGGTACACCCATGTCGTGCAATGCCTCGGAGGTCAGAAGAAGGTGTCGGATTCCCCTGGAACTGGAGTCAAAGACGGTCCTTAGCCGCCATGTGGGTGCTGGGAATCGAACCCAGGTCCTCTGCAAGAGCAGTCGGCACTCCCAACCGCTGAGCCATCTCTCCAGCCCCAGATGTGAAATATTTAAATCCCAATGGTACTTGCTAGGCAATGCTGGCTGCTCCTCAGCTGCTTGGCCCATATGATTCATTTTTGTGCCTCAGTAAATAAGAGAACTACTCTATGCCATGGACTTTGGAATCATTCTTGAATAGTAAACACAAACTTGGAATGTTAGCTCCAAAAAGGCTAAGGATCTCCTGTAGTTAAGTAATATCCACATCAATCAGCACCACAAATTTTGTGAAGCTACATATCATTGCCAAAAAGCAACAAAACCACATGCAGTAAAACTCTTGCAGATGGTTCTATACCGTGACAGAACAATTCTACCTGTGGAAATTTATGAACAAAATGTAGATGAGTCAGGCATAAATTTGCTTAATACTATATTACTTATAATAAAAGAAAATCAGAATCTGACATTTCAAGAATGAGCTCAAATTATAAGTCAGATGATGAAACATTATTTAGCTGGCTGGAGAGATGGCTTAGCAGTTAAGAGCACTAGGTGCTCTTACAGAGGACCTGGGTTCAATCCCTAGCACCCACATGGTGGCTAACAACCATCTGTGAGTCTAGTTCCATGGTATTCAACTCTTTCTTCTGACCTTGGGCATTGCACGGCACAGGTTGACACAGGTGCACATACACACATGCAGGCAATACACTCATACACATAAAATAAAAATAACAAAATTTTATTTGGTCTCTCTTTTTTTTTTTTGAGACCTCCAGCTGTCCTGGAACTCACAATGTAGACCAGGCTGGCCTTCTCACAGAGATCCACCTGCCTCTGCTTCCCAAGTGCTGGGATTAAAGGCATGCACCACCATGCCTGGCTTAAAATATTTTTTAAAAAGAAATATTATTTAGCTTGTGTTTATAAAGTGTGCTAATAACATAGAGAAATAATTGTTACATAATAACTGAATCAGAAAGGAAAAAAAAAAATACAAATATGGAAAATGAGGGCTAGAGAGGCTGAGGCAGGAGGATCGGTGGCAGCAAACCTGACTGCAATGTGTACACACACACACACACACACACACACACACACAGACTGATATCTGTATAAAATACATGAGGACTAAAATTAAAATGGATTTTCCAGTTAGTAAGATATCACTGAGGGCTTGGGGATGTGACTCAGTAAAGTGCTTGCCTAGCATGCATGAATCCCTAGGTTTGATATATAAACTGAGCATGGTGGCACACAACTGTAATCCCAGCAGTCAGGTGGGTAAGGCAGGAGGATCAGAAGTTTAAGGTCATCTCCAGCTACATAGTGAATTTCAGGCCATCCTGGGCTATATGAGACCCAATCTCAAATTGTGTGTGTGTGTGTGTGTGTGTGTGTGTGTGTACATATATATTTCTCTAATTTCTAACTATTTAAAGAGTATACATTATTTTATGGTGAAAACAAAGAATTAAGGACCAAGCTATACACAAATGCAATGTATTACTTCCCCGAATATAAAAGTTGGTTTTGTTTTTCTGTTTTAGAGACACAGTCTAACTGGTTACCTAGGCTGGTTTTGAGCTCCTGATCCTCCTCCCTTCCCCTTCTGAGTAGTAGAATTAGTCATGTGGGCCATCATTCCACGAATGAATAGAAAAGTTTTAAAACAAAAGCTAAAAAAGAATGCCAGACATGATGATGGTACTTATTTAGGTGGTAGAAGCAGGAAGATCAGGAGTTTTTTTTGTTTTGTTTTGTTTTTAATTTTTTTTATTAATTTTTATTTATTTCTGTATGTGTATGAATGTACTGTCCGCATGCAAGTCTGTGCACCCATGTTATGCAATGCCGCGGAGGTCAAAAGAGGGTGTCGGATTCCCCTGGAACTGGAGTTCTCCTGGAATTGGAGTTTCAGACGGTTCTCGGCCGCCATGTGGGTGCTGGGGATCAAACCCAGGTCCTCTGCAAGAGTGGTCGGCGCTCTTAACCGCTAGGCCATTTCTCCAGCCCCAGTCAACCTCGGCTACATAGCCAGTTTGAGGCCAGCCTGAGCTACATGAGATCCCAGGTTTTTGTTTTTTGTTTTTTAAAGCAAGAAAGAACAGAATACTAGAGTCAGTGATTTTGTGTTATAGTTATTATGCAAATAACTCAGCCTGTCATCTTAATTATAAATTGTTCTCATTGATGTTCCTGAGACAGAGTATGACTACGTAGTGCAGGCTGCCTGGAACTTTCCTTTCCCTTTCCTTCCTGCCTGCTAGGATTACAGGCATCTACCACTACAACCAGCTCTATACTTCTACAACATTCTCTGAATTGTCTTCATAAGCCCAAAAATATCTATTCATAACAGGCACTCAATAAACATTTATTAATGAATAAATTCAGGTCAAGTTACAATAGCTGCTTAATGTAATAGAAAAGTGATTTTAATAATCCAAACAAGTATTTTCCTGGCATCTAAGCATGTTTGGACAAGATAAGAACAGTTAGGCTTTGGAGGATTATAGCACTTTGGCCTGGCAATCAGTAGGAACCAAGGCTTGCCACATGCTGGCCTAGCAATCAACAGGAACCTAGTCCTGCCGCATGGAAGAGGGAGACCATGGAAGGAATGGTGTCGTGGGGCAGAAATAATATCACCTCAAGGCCTCAATTCTCAGACTTTTTTTTTACCCACACACAAAGCATGAACATGTTAGACCTTTGTCCCCAGACATGTTGCCAGGGTGTAGCCAATCCTGGGGTGCGGGTCTGTCTTCTCCAGATGCCCTTCTACTTTTCAGAATGGAAGTGAACAGCAGTCCTGTGCTGCTAGAGATGGCCTTGATTTAACTCTAGTCAATTTATTTATACACTGATTTGATTTTAATCTTTGGGGGAGGTTAAGAGGCCAGAGGACAGCATCAGATCCTCTGGAGCTGGAGCTACAGGTAACTGTGAGATGCCTGACATAGGTGCTGGGAACTGAACTCAAGTCCTCTCCAAGAAATGTACAAACTCTTAAGCACTGAGCCAGTTCTCCAGCCCTTCTAATCATTTTTTAAAAATTAATTCTCAAGCACTGGAGCTTCATTAGTAAGAACAAATGTCTTAAAAGTGGCACAGCTCACAATGGAGCATAAAACCCTCGTGTAAGCAATTCCTGGTCAGATGCTGCTAGAGTCAAAATAGTAACATCAACAGAAGTCTTTCTTGCAAGTGACCAGTCACCCGCACTATAGAGTAGACTGTCTACTTCATCCCACCACAGTCCTTGTAAGTGGGTACTACTATCTAGCGCAGAAATGGAGGTCTAGACCCCACCAGGATGCCGGCCTGCTAAGGGCAGCATGTACTACTCTGTGCTCGTGTGCATGGTGCCATAGTGCAGCAGAGGAAACAATGGCAGTAGAAGTAAAAGTGGTGGCAGCAGTGGGGAAGCAGAAACAGTGCAGAGGAGGGAGACACGCGCCTCGCATGTGAGACCTTGTGCCGAGCACTATTTTAGGGGTGTTATACATAAAAACTCATTAATACTTCCCAACTAAACAAAAATACCAAAAATACCAAATTACTAATATCCTCAATTTAGAGGTAGGGAAACAGGCAAAGAGCTACTCATTGATTTGTTCAAAGTCATAGCCAGAAAGCAGCAGAGGCTACATTGCAATTCAAAGTGTAATTTTCTGTCTGTCACACCATGCAGCTTCTCTTCTGCAATCAGCTTTTTTTGTGTCATTTTGAGACAGGGTTTCACAGCTGTCCTGGAACTCACTTTGTAGACCAGGCTGGCCTTGAACTCACAGAAATCCATCTGCCTCTGCCTCCCATGCTGGGATTAAAGGTGTGCCCGGCCCTGAAATTGGCTTTTAACTCAGAACAAATGTTGTCACTCTAGTCCTTGTGATGTTTCTTTTCAAATAAGCCACAGGTTTTTATACAATGAATAGTTTTGGGGGGGAAAAATTCCCACTTTTCTGGAATAAAGATTCTAAATTAAAAGAATATGACTCAGTCTTTTCTTCTTTAAGAGATGGGATAAATAAATAAGAGAAGGGATCTTGAACTCCTGGGCTCAAGCAGGCCTTCTGTCTTAGCCTCTTGAGAAGCTGGTAGGTGCTACTGTAGGCTGGCTACAATGCCTTTTCATGATTTTTTTTTTTTTTTTTTTTTTCTTTTCAAGACAGGGTCTCCCTGCAGCCCCATCTGTCCTGGAACTCACTCTGTAGATCAGTCTGGCCTTCCAAAGATCCGCCTGCCTCTGCCTCCCAAGTGCTAGGATTAAAGGTGTGCACCACCACACCCAACTTCATAATTTTCTTTTAAACAAGGTCTCATATATCCCAGACTGGCCTCGAATTTGCTATGAAGCTGAGGGTGACCTTGAACTTCTGCCCCTCCCACTCCCACTCCTGAATGTTGGGATTACAAGTTTTTGCCACCACAGCCAGTTTAGGCAGTGCTGGGGATTGAACCCAGGGCTTGGTGAATGTTAGGTAAGCACTCTACTAATGGGCTATATCCCCAGCCTGTGGAAGTGATACTTTAGAGGTCAAGTGTCCATGCCACTGCTGATCCGTCACTGAATGAACTCTTGGGAATGCAGACAGCACTGCTCTGTTGCTCAGTGTTTCTGCTCAAGTTCGCACAGATACAGATGTTCCTAATTCAGACCTGGGGGCCTATGTTTCGTTGTTCCTTCTATAATTGCAAACAAAGGCTTTATTCCAAACTATTAGAGATTCATGAGTTGTCTACTTTTCTCTCTCATTCTGTAAGTCCTTTATTTAACACAAATGGTAAGATAAAAAGAAAGGGAAAAAGTACAATTTAAATATGTATTAAAATATGACAACCATATTCTTGGTCACAGCTCCTATTAAGGGACAGATGTATATTCCAGAACTATTAAGTAAGCAGCTAACTTTCTGTGCTTCTCACTATTTCCTTAGGCAGAAGAGAAGAGCATGTAGAAGTAAAAATCAAAGGCAAACCAGTGAGCAAGTCAGAGAGAGAACAAGTCACCATTGCAAAGTGCATTCCTACAAAGAATTTAGAAACAAGGCCACTTTCTGAAAAAGAAAATAAGACAGAACATAAAGTAGATAATATTAGTAATCAGTAGAAATCTTTCCTGGAAATAATTCATGCTAATGACTTATAAATGTGGTCTTCTAAATCTCATGCAGGAACCCAAGGTCACTGCCCTATCTCATTCTATCTAATAGTATTTGGACGAGACTGTTGTTTCACGGCTGGCAGAGAGCATGCAGTGCTCAAGAACAGGGCTGGCTAACGTTTATGACCTTGGGAACAAAATTCCCTCTCACTTTTAAGTTTTGAGCAGATGACTTTGCCACAAAAGCCGCGAATTATGATGAAGGAACACACTAAGAGAATTTAGCTAGTGGCTTGGGATGGAACCAGTTATCGTTATACTCTAGTCCCTTAACACGCCCCAGTTCCCAGATCTTTTGGTCAGTGGCTCTCCTCCTGTGGTTTCAGTTTCTCCTGTACAATTATTATTTCATACCCCTAAACAGGCTTAGAGAGGATGAGAAAATATCCAAGCACAGGCTGACAGAGTGCTGAAGTCACCTATGTCTGTGTGATGTGTCAGCCCACAATCTTCATACAAGTGCTCACCCTGGGCAGAACCCAAGCAAGCAGCAGCTGAAGGAAAGCCATTGCCAAAACTCCAGGAGACTAAAAACTAAAGGTAAGAGATGCTCAGGAGACAAGAAGTCAAGAGCTGACCATAGAGTTACAGAGAGAATTTCAAGAGGATGAAAGAAGCTACTGGGAAGTCTCCATAGACTCTGACTCAAGAAAATACCTCTTTGGGATAACATCTGAGACTCCAAGGTCATCTGTGGCTTAAAACAGAGCAGCTCTTCTTCAGAGAGGGGAAGTAAACCAATGGGTATTTAAAAAATTAAAAAGGACTACTGGGATCAACCTAGGCCTAGAAGGGGACTCACTTATTTCCTATGCCCCAAACAGAGCCTGCCACATAATAGATACTCAAGAAATGTTTGCAATGTTTCTTCCTTTGGAGTGAAAGAGAGAAGTAGTAAACTTCTCTCTCAGAGAAGGGTTGGAGCAGGAAAAAGGAAAGCCCTCACAGGCCCAGCTTAAGCATTTAAGTGACCATGCAGCTTGTGTGTGCAGTAGTAGGAAGAGCCATTCTGAGTCACTGCTGCCTTTATAGTCTGACACTTACTAGCCTGGTTTTGACCCATCTTTGTTTCAATGTCTGTACCTGAGAGTAGTTAAGTGAGGGCCACAAGTTATTGTCATGAAATTTACTTAGAGTAAGACTTATTCAGCTAAGACAGGAATATGATTGGGTGAAAAAGGAAAGGAGGGAGAGAAGGAACACCTAATACACTGCCCTTTTGGTATTCCAGTGTTAAAGCTAGGAACTAACCAGAGCTCAGCATGAGAACATTACGTGCCTAGGCCACTTTGCCCAATATACAGCCACCAGGCACAGGCAGCTGTTGAGCATGTGGAATGTAGCCTGTACAACCAAGAAACTGAATTTTACTTGCATTAATATTCATATTCTCTTTCATTCCCCCACTGCAGGGGCCTTGTGCATGCTAGGCAACTGCCCTACCACTAAGCTATGCCCTCAGTCCCTTAATTTAATTCTACTTAATTTATATTTAAATAGCCACATATAGCTAGTGATGAGCAGTACTCCACTGCAAAGGACTTGGCAGAGAGGGGAAAGAGAGAACAGCACAGGGGGAAAAAAGAGGTAGAAAGCGACAACTACCAAAACCCAAGTGTGGTGGTGCACACCTATGCTCCTAGCACTCAGGATTACAGAGGCTGAGACAGTAGAATTACCACAAGTTCAAGGCCAATCTAGTCTATAAAGAGAGAACTTGAAGGTTAAAGGGGAATGAAAAAGTTAGATATTTCAAATAATTCCATTTCTGTCTGTCTGATATTATACCAAATTACTAAAACTTCTGCAATTTTCCTTTAGAAATACATTACACGCACGTCTTTAATCCTAGCACTTGGGAGGCAGAGGCAGGCAGATCTTTGTGAGTTTAAGGCCAGCCTGGTCTACAGAGTGAGTTCCAGGACAGCTGGGGCTACAGGGAGACCCTGTCTTGAAAAGGCAAAAAAATAAAAATAAAAAAGAAAGAAAAAGACAAGGGACAAGGGAATATTTGGGAGAAGAGCTAAAGAGGGTTCGTGTAGGCCAGGCTTGCCTCCTGAGTGCTGTGATGCTAGCCACTCCTCTTGGTGATTTTTTTCATACTTAATGTACATATTATGTAAATAATCCAAGACCAAGAGTTCTTGACACATGATAAAAATACACACAAAAATTAGCATTATAAATTCAAAGTTCTTCCAAACAAAAAGTCCACTTTTGCTTGGGGGACAGGGGGTGTACTGCTGTAATCCCAACACTTGAGAGACTGAGGGAGAACTGTAAGTTACAGGCTAGCCTGAGCTATCTAACCAAATTGTTCTGAAAAACACACACGCACACAAAAGGCAAGGTGGGTGGCACTCAGGAGGTTGCAAGTCAGAGGCAGGAAGATCTCTGTGATCCTGTTACACATAGCAAGTCTGCCTGGCATAAATAGCAAGTCCCAGGCCAGCAGGAGCTACAGGGAGGCCCTGCCTCCAAAAACAAGCAAAAGAAGCCAAGCATGGTAGTGTGTACCTTTAATCCGAACACTTGGGAGGCAGACAGGCAAGCAGATCTCTGTGAGTTCAAGGCCAGCCTGGTCTATACAGCAAGTTCCAGGCCAGCTGGGGTTACAGGGAGACCCTGTCTCAAAAAGAGCAAAAAGAAAAAAAAATTTTAAGTATATTTTCTTTTTTTTTTTTTGGTCTTTTCGAGATAGGGTCTCCCTGTAGCCCCAGCTGTCCTGGAACTCACTATGTAGACCAGGCTGGCCTTGAACTCACAAAGATCCACCTGCCTCTGCCTCCCTAGTGCTAGGATTAAAGGCATGCGCCACCACGCCCAGCTAAGTATATTTTCATAGACTGAGGTATGCATGTGCGTATCTCCCATTCAAAAGAGAGATCCACAGCCTTCATAAAATTTTCAATGTGAAGACAATCTTCGAGCTCTTTACTGCACATCCTTGGTGTTTTATACATTTTTTTCACATAGTTCTTTGGTTTTTCCTTGTTTTAGCTAACAGGATCTCATACAATTCAGGCTGGGTGTGAACTCCTCACCTTCTAGCCTCCATGTCCCAAGTGCTAGGATTCTGAATGTTCGCCACCATGCCTGGTACCACACAGTTCTTATAAATTTAAATGAGACAAGTGCTTTAAATATAAGTACATATTGTTTTATATAACATATAGCTATATTTTATGTTTATATGATATACATGACATTTGTATATCAACTACTATAAATGTGGATTTGACATAGTCTAACTAGTTTCTAATACAGCTAATGCATTCTTAAGGGTTTTAAATTTTTCAAATGGTTGAGTTTTTTATTTAAATTTAATTATTGCTTACAAATTTATGCCATTTAAGTTTTCTCCTTTAATTTACTAAGAACTTCTTTATTCTCGTAAATGATCACATGTGTGCATATAAGAACATGGACAATCATGCACTGGCTGAACAAACAGTAAAAGCTACTAAATGCCCAATAAAGCAAGTTAAGTAAACTGTGGCATACCTATGTGATAAAACTCTGTGAGGAACTAGATAATGCTTCTAAAGACTATTTAAACATGGGACAATGTTCATGATGGAAAAGAAAGATACAAAATAATACATGTAGTATGGAAAAGGACAAAATATAAAAAAAGATACTCCCTGTTTTCTATAAGCAACTAACACATTTAGAATCAGAAGAAAAATTGTTTTTAGATTTTATGAATAACTAACAAGTATTTTTCCTGTTAGCAAATAAATTACAAGAATATATTCTGGTATTCTGATACTCTGGTAACTGTAATTTGTTGACACTCTTACTCTCCATTATCTATGTCTGGTGACTCAAGCCATCACAGTGAATGTGTGGTGGTCCATGCCTTTAATCCCAGCAGAGGCAGAGGGAGGAGGATCTCTGTAAGTTCAAGGCCAGCCTGGCCTGCAAAGCAAGTTCCAGGCCAGCTGGGGCTAAAGGGAGACCCTGTCTCAAAAATACAAAAAAAAAAAAAAAAAAAGAATTGTGCTGCTGTCACACTGTTATTTACTTGGAGTTTTTGCTTTTTGGAAGTTTATTGCCATGTTAATTGACAATTAACAAATTCCTATACCAACCCTGAAGGGGTTTAACAATTCTGTAAAGACCAAGTAATGTATGCTGAGAATTTAATCCCATGTGTGGCTTATAGTATGAACTCAATATATGCTGCCGTCAGTACTAGTATTATTCTGTCAATCTCTTTTCTTCTAGAGTCTCGTAAATTTTTTGAAGGAATGCAGTGAAGGAAATCCATTGGTAATAACCTAGGGCCAAAACCTTGGTCTTTTCAGTCTTGGCTCTCTAACATACTTGCTAGGTGAACTCTGGTATCATTATACCCACATACATTGGTCATGAGCCTCAGGAAAGTTACCCTCCTAGACTAGGCTTGATTAGCCATTCCACACATATCAGAACATGCTAGGGGATGAACAATAGTAGAGTGCTTGGCCAACATGCATGAGGTCCCAGTTCAATCCCTGGTAGTACCCCAAAAAGAAAAAGAAGAACAGGTTATATATCATGAATATACATTTATAATTTTTTGTTGTCAGTTAAAATGTAATCAAGGAAAAATACACTAGGAAGATTGTGTGTAAGTAAATGATAACAAGAAATTTAACTAAAATCTGTGTTTCTGTAGTGTATTTAAAATTAAAACTGCTCAAGAATGAAAACACAATCTTATCAGGATGTCACTTCTCCCCAGCCTGTCCACAGGGATAATGCAAGCTGATTTAAAATCTCAGCAGGCTTTCTTATAAGTCAGTAAACTGATTCAAAGATCTTACTGATAAGCAAAGCAATTTTTTTAAGCAACTTTTTTTTAATTGAATTTTTGTGTACTTCATATAGAACATCTACAGCAATTTTTTTTTATATTTTTGGTATTTTCGAGACAGGGTTTCCCTGTAGCCCCAGCTGTCCTGGAACTCACTCTATAGACCAGGCTGGCCTTGAACTCACAAAGATCCACCTGCCTCTGCCTCCCCAGTGCTAGGATTAAAGGAGTGCGCTACCACGCCTGGCATCTCCAGCAATCTTTTTTTTTAATATTTTATTTATTTATTTATGTGTATAAATGTATTGTCTGCATGTAGGTCTGTGCACCTGTGTCTTGCAATGCCACGGAGGTCAGAAGAGGGTGTCGGATTCCCCTGGAACTGGGGTTCTCCTGGAATTGGAGTTACAGACGGTTCTCAGCCACCATGTGGGTGCTGGGGATCGAACCCGGGTCCTCTGTAAGAGCGGTCGGCGCTCTTAGCCGCTAGGCCATCTCTCCAACCCCATCTCCAGCAATCTTAATCCCCTTCATACCCCTTCCCCACCAGCGCCTTCCATAGCCCCCCACTGGAATTCACACACTCATTTTTGCAAAGGCCCATTGTGTCAAGTTAGGGCCACTGGATCCCTAAACATTCTTCAGTGCAAGTTCATCCACCTAGGTCTAGTCAGCCCATCCAGCAGAGTCCCTTGTTTTAAGATCAGTTCTAACCAGGCGTGGTGGCGCATGTCTTTAATCCCAGCACTCAGGAGGCAGAGGCAGGTGGATCTCTGTGAGTTCAAGGCCAGCCTGGTCTACATAGTGAGCTCCAGACCATCTGGAACTAAAGGGAGACCCTGCCTCAAAAAGACAAGAAGAGGAAGAGGAAGAGGAAGAGGAAGAGGAAGAGGAAGAGCGATGGCCTAGCGGTTAAGAGCGCCGACCGCTCTTGCAGAGGGACCGGGTTCGATCCCCAGCACCCACATGGCGGCCAGAAACCGATCTGAAACTCCAAT
>VZQC01002452.1:1431223-1441413 GCA_009823505.1 Rhizomys pruinosus
ACTCCAGTTCCAGGGGAGTCCGACGCCCTCTTCTGACCTCCGCGGCATTGCACGTCACGGGTGCACAGACTTGCATGCAAACAATACATTCATACACATACGGAAATAAATAAAATTTAAAAAAAAAAAAAAGAAGGAGGAGGAGGAGGAGGAGAAGAAGAAGAAGAAGAAGAAGAAGAAGAAGAAGAAGAAGAAGAAGATCAGCTCTTCCTCACACAGCAGTAATTAGTGGCCAAAATTTCTGCTAAGATTGAGACCTGCTGCCGCCTATTTCCACAGTTCTATGCTGGGTTTTGTCTGCTTAAATTAAATAAAGCAACTATTTATTTATTTATTTATTTATTTATGCCCAGCTAAATAAAGCAACTTTTAAAAAGAACAAAGTTAGTGCCAGGCATGGTGGCTCATGCCTTTAACCCTAGCACTTGGGAGGCAGAGGCAGGCGGATCTTTGTGAGTTCAAGGCCAGCCTGGTCTACGGAGTTAGTTCCAGGACAGCTGGGACTACAGGGAGACCCAGTCTCGAAAAGACCAAAAAAAAAAAGAAAAAAAGAAGAAGAAAGTTAGAAGATTTTCACTACCTGATTCCAAGCCTTTCTATAAAAGTATAGTCATCAAGAAGACAGTAGGGTATGAGCAAAATGATAAATGAAGAGGTCAGCAGGACTAAGATGGAGTTCCTATTTTATATATTCAATTAATTTTTCAATAAAGGTGCCAAGACAATTCAATAATAAACAAGAGTTTTTCGATAAATAGTACTGGAACAATTGCTATCCTTGGACAAAAAAAGGGGGGACTTCAACCTATACTTTGTGCCCCCCCCACAAAAATTAACTCATAATCACCTACATGGAATACATGGAAACTGTAAAACTATAAAACATCTAGAAGAATATATAAGAAAAAAAGCTTTGTGACTTAGGCAAAGAATTCTTGGATAAGACACAAGAAGCACACCCAAATCACAAAAGAAAATTTAAAAAGGGAACTTCATCAAAATGTAAAACTTCTGCTCTTTAACACTTTGTTAGCTGGGTGTGGTGGTGCACCTGATATCCCAGAACTTGGGAGAGAACAGGGACTACTATGAGCCTGAGGCTACCTTGGCTACAAAAGGAGTTCAAGGCTACCAGGGTTACAAAAGCAAGACCCAGTCTCAGAAAAAAATAGGCTTAAACTGGATATGATAGCATATGCCTGTAATCCCAGCACTCAGGAAGCAGAGAAGAGAGGCCTAGACAAGGTTGAGACCAGCCTAAACTTCAGATCAACTATAGTTACATGGTGAGATCCTGTCTCAAAGATAAAAGAAAGGAAGAAGGGGAGGGAAGGGCTTGGGAGGGGACAGGAGAAAGAGGGGAAGAAAGAAAATAAATATGGGCTGGGAAGATGGCTTAGTAGGTAAAGTGCTTGCTACTCAAAGAAGAGGATCTGAGTTTGAAACCCCAGCACTCATGTAAAAGTTGGTACAGTGGCCGGGCGTGGTGGTGCACGCCTTTAATCCTAGCACTTGGGAGGCAGAGGCAGGCGGATCTTTGTGAGTTCAAGGCCAGCCTGGTCTACAGAGTGAGTTCCAGGACAGCTGGGGCTACAGGGAGACCCTGTCTCAAAAAGACATAAAAAAAAAAAAAAAAGTTGGTACAGTGGAGCACTGAGGTTAGGGGTGGGGTGGGGGTGAAGGGGTAGAGACAGATCCTAGGGCTTTGAGGCCACTCAGTCTAATTGGAACAGCTAGCTACAGGTTCAGTGAAAGTAAGACCCTGTCTCAAAAGATAAGTGGAGAGAGATAGAAGATACCCCATAATGACCTCTGGTCTCAACACAAGCATGCATGCACGGGCTGCATGCATACATCTACACACACATGTATCATACACAGTGGCACATGCCTTTAATCCCAGCACTTGGGAGGTAAAGGCAGGTGGATCTCTGCGATATCAATGCCAGCCTGGTCTACATAGTAAGTTCTAGGCTAGCCAGCACTACAGGGGGACCCTGTCTCAAAAGAGAGAGAAAGAAAAGAAGGGAAAAGAAAAAAAAACATACACCAAGATAAATATTTCTAATTTATTTATTTATTTATTTATTTATTTATTTATTTATTTATTGTCTTTTGAGACAGGGACTCTCTGTAGCTCAGCTGGTCTGAAATTCGCTATGTAGACCAGGCTGGCACTGATATCACAGAGATCTGCCTGCCTCTGTCTCCCAAGTCCTGGGATTAAAAGCATGTGCCACCACACCCAGCTCTAGGATAAATACCTATAAAACACACATCTAAACCATCTCTGAATAAGTATCCAAATAGAATAAGTAGCTAAAGTAGACAATCTCAAGCTGGAGAGATGGCTCAGTGGTTGAGAGGACCGGAGAGAACCGGAGTTCGATACACAGCACCCACGTGGTGGCTAACAACCATCCTAACTCCAGTTCCAGGAAATATAAAGCCTTCTTCTGACTCCGTGGGCATTGCACAACATGGGTGCACTTGCAGGCATGCAGGCATAACACTCATATACATAAAAAATAATAAAAATTAAAAACAGGAAAAAAAGACATGAACAGATACTTGATTAAAAAAATATGATGCCCAGCCCTAGCTGAGTATCTGTTAACCACTGATGGATGCTGGGAGAGGAAGAGTCCATTTTTTTTTACTGGTGTGACTGCTGCCTAGTAGGCTGACCAGACTCCAGGGCATAGACCCACACTCAGGAGCACAAGGGAGGCATGGAATGGAATTTATAGGTCTTTTTTTTTTTTATTTTTTTTTATTATTTATTTTTGTATGTGTATGAATGTATTGTTTGCATGCAGGTCTGTGCACCCATGTCGTGCAATGCCACGGAGGTCAGAAGAGGGTCTCAGATTCCCCTGGAATTGGAGTTCTCCTGGAATTGGAGTTACAGACGGTTCTTAGCCGCCATGTGGGTGCTGGGGATCGAACCCGGGTCCTCTGCAAGAGCGTCGGTGCTCTTAACCGCTAGGCTATCTCTCCAGCTCAAGGAATTTATAGGTCTTTAAAAAGCAAAAGTTTGATGGTTGTGGTGGAGCATGCCTTTAATCCCAGCACTCAGGAGGCAAAGGCAAGCGGATCTCTGTGAGTTCAAGGCCAGCCTGGTCTACATAGCTAGTTCCAGGCCAGCTGGACTAAAGGGAGACCCTATCTCAAAAAGACCAAACACAGCAAAAGTTTAAAAAGAAATACATAAAAATAAAATGATTTTTTTTGGTCTTTTCGAGACAGGGTCTCCCTGTAGCCCCAGCTGTTCCCAGAATTCGCTCTGTAGACCAGGCTGGCCTTGAACTCACAAAGATCCGCCTGCCTCTGTCTCCCAAGTGCTAGGATTAAAGGTGTGCGCCACCACACCCGGCTAAAATAAAATGATTTTTTAAAAGGACAGATAATAATAAAGGACATGAAATGGGAGGGTAGTGGGGAGAGGAGGATGGGGTCTGATGGTCTGAATATGATCAAAATATATTGTGTAAAATTGTCAAATCAACTTGTATTAGCCTTTTGAGTGCTGGGATTTCAGGTATATACATATGATGGCTGAAAGGATGGCTCTATGGGTAAAGAGCTTGCTGCACAAGCCTGATAACCTGTGTGTGATCCTTGGAACCCACTGTGCAAAGGTAGAAGGAAAAAACCAGCTCCACAAAGTTATCCTCTGACCTCCACACATACATCACAGCACACAAGTCTGTACTCATACCTCATACCCACACAAAAATAATAACTAGAATTTTAGAGCATATATATAAATCGAGCATAGTGGCACAAACCTGAAATCCCAGCACTCAGAAGTCTGATACAAGAGGATCACTAGGAGTTCAAGGCCAGCCTGTGCTACAAAGTAAGACCTTGTCTATTGAAAATAACAGCAGTGATAGTAGTGATATTACTGTTACTATCGTTATCAAAAGGAGGAAGAGAGGAAGGGAGGAAGAAAAAGAGGGGAAAAGGAGAGGAGGGAAAAGGAAGAAGAGAAGAGAAGGAAGGGGTAAAATCAGGACAATTAATCACACAAAAAGACGCTCAACATCACTAGTAAATGTCATTAGGAAATGTAAACTGATGACACATGAGACATCGCCACATAATCACTAGAACTGAAGCTTTTTCTACTAAACATCACTATTAGGAAAACTACTAATAGAAAAGGGGGGGGAGTAACAAGCATTGGCCAGGATGTAGAAAACTAGAACCTTATGTACATAATTGAGACTGTAAAATGGACGAGTTACTAGAGAAAACAGTGAGGCAATTCCTGAGAAAACTAAAAACAGACCTACCGTATAATCTAGAATCCCAGTGCTAAGCTTATACATAAATGAAAGAACTGGCCGGGTGTGGAGGCACACCCCTTTAATCCTAGCACTCAGGAGGCAGAGGCAGGGGGATCTTTGTGAGTTCAAGGCCAGCCTAGTCTACAGAGTGAGTTCCAGGACATCCAGGGATACAGGGAGACCCTGTCTCAAAAAGACAAAAAAAAAAATTAAGAACTGAATGTAGCAAGTAGTTTTAAACCAGGTGTGGAATACATGTTTGTAATCCCAGCACTTGGAAAGTAGAGGCAGGAGGATCAGGAGTTCAAGGATATCCTCAACTACTACCTAATTTATGCCCAGCCTAAGTTATATGAGACCCTATTATAAAACATAACAAGGGCTGGGCGTGCTGGCGCAAGCCTTTAATCCTAGCACTTGGGAGGCAGAGGCAGGCAGATCTTTGTGAGTTCAAGCCCAGCCTGGTCTACAGAGTGAGTTCCAGGACAGCTGAGGCTACAGGGAGACCCTGTCTTGAAAAGACAAAAAAACAAACAAACAAAAAAAACCCAAAAAAAATAACAAAACGAAAAGTAGATAATTGAAAAGATATTTGTCTAAAGAGACATCATTTCCCATTAGCACTATTAATCCACAGCCAAAAGGTAGGGCAATGCCAATGTCCTTTGGTGGATGAAAGGATAAACAGAAGGTGGTATGCACATACAGTAGATTATTTACTCTTTTTTTTTTTTTTTTGGCTTTTTCCATACAGGTCTCCTTGTAGCCCCAGCTGTCCTGGTGTCCTGAACTCACTCTGTAGACCAGGCTGGCCTTGAACTCACAAAGATCCGCCTGCCTCTGCCTCCCAAGTGCTAAGATTAAAGGCGTGCGCCACCACGCCCGGCCAGGAATTATTTTTTTAATGAGTACAGAGTTTCAGTTTTGTAAGGAACAAAAAGAGTTTTTTGTTTGCGTGTGTGTGTGGATTTTTTTTGAGACAAGGTCTTATTTATGTGGTCCTGGAACTTACTATATAGACCATGATGGCCTCAAACTCATAAAGTTCCACTTGCTTGTAACTCTTGAGTACTAAGATTATAAGTATCTGCTGTCAATGCCTGGATTTTTCTGTCGGCTTTTTTTTTTAAAGCCCAAAATATTAAGTGCTGGAAAAGATACAGGGTTATTAGAACTCCTATATCTTGCTAGTAAATGTAAAATAATGCACTTTCTTATAAAGTTGGAGCTAAGGGTGCTGAGGATATGGATCAGAGATAGAAGGCTTGGCTAGCATATAAAACCCAAGTTCAAGCCAGGCGTGGTAGTGCACACCTTTAATTCCAGCACTTGGAGGCAGAGGCAGTGGAATTCTGTGAGTTCAAGCCAGCCTGGTCTACGAGACGAGATCCAAGCCAGCAGACTAAAGGGAAAACACTGTCTAAAAAAAAAAAAAAAAAAAACCCAAGTTCAATCCCAGCATTCAGACGTCAGAGAGATGAGAACAGAGAGAGAGAGAGAGGGAGAGGAAGAGATAAAAACACATTTTACCACATGATCCATCGATTCCACTACTAGGTATTTACACAAAACCACAACTCTCCAGGAAGGTGTGGTGTGTGCTTGTAATCCCACCATTTGGGAGACTGAGTCAAGAGGAATGCCACAAGATTAGGGGCAGTCTGTGCTACATAGTAAGTTTGAGGCCAGCCTAGGTTGCAGAATGACACACTGTCAAACCACCAAAAGGAAAAAGAAAATAGGATTTTTACACATGTCATTAAGTCAGAAGGTGGTCATACTTGGGTAACAGGGTCCCTAGATCTAACAACTGGTGTCTTTGTAAGAGAAGGGACAGGGAGATTACACACAGAGACATATCAGAAAGGTCACATGACAACAGAGAGACAGAGGGCAGTGAGAGAGCTATGAACAATCTATGGATTTCAGTAACTAAAAGGCATGCAGCAGGTAAGGCAAGAGTCTTCCTAGAGTGTTGACAGGGAACATAGCCCTACAGATCCTTTGATTTCAGATTCCTGGGATCAGTACTGTGAGAAAGTGAATTTCTGCTATTTACCGCAACCATCCTATGCCAGCCAGCCTGGGAACCTGAACTACCATGCAACACCAACCAACCGAGTTCATAATGTGATAAGTTAAAGGCAACAGAACCCAGAAGGCCACATCCTTTTGATTCCATTCACAGGACACTCTGGGAAAGGCCAAGTTATGAATCAGTGGGAAGAGGGAGAAAGTGACCACTAAGGGGCATGGGGAACTCTACAGCAATAGAACCGGAACCTCTCATGACTGTGACCTGGTGTTATACACAGAACTGTATACCTGAAAATATTAAATTATACCTCAAAAAGGGTACTGAAAAAAAAATCCGAGTCCTAGGATTTCCTAACTTATATCAGTTTGTCACAAATGTTTCTGTTTGGAGGAGAGTGCCTTATTGGCCTAATGACAGATTACATCAGCATAAAAAAAAATATTTTGATTCTTACTATTTAATATAAAAATTATAGAAATAAAAATGAACCCTCATAAAACTACAAACACAGAAAAAGACAAAAAAAAACAAAAAAAAAAGAGCTGGGTGGTGGTGGCCGCAACGCCTTTATACTAGCACTCAGAGCGGCAGCGAGCAGAGCCGGATCTTTGTGAAGGTTCACAAGGCCAGCCGGGTCTACGAAACGAGTTCCAGGACAGCTAGGGGCTACAGGGAGACCTGTCTCAAAAGACAAAAAAAAAAAAAAAACTAAGCACACCGAGATAAATAAATAAACATATAAATTTAAATATTAAAAAAAAAAAAAAAAAAAAAAAAAAGTGCATGCCTTTAATCCCAGCACTTAGGAGGTAGAGGCAGGCAGATCTCTGTGACTTCAAGGCCAGCCTGGACTACATAGTGAGTTCCAGGACAGCTAAGGCAACAGAGAGATCCTGTCTCAAACACACAAAAAAAGGGGGTAGGGCTGGAGATATGGCTCAATGGTTAAGAGTACTGAATGCTCTTGTAGAAGGCCCTGTTTAGTTTCCAGCATCCACATGATGGCTCACAACTGCCTGCAAATCCAGCTCCAGGAGATCCAAAACCCACTTCTCCTGACTCCTTGGGACCATGCATGGATGCTAAAATGCAGGCAACACATTCCATATAAAATAAAAATACATAAAAAAAAAATTTTTTTAAGTTTAAGGCCGAAGGGCTGGAGAGAATGGCCTAGCGGTTTAAGAGTGGTGCCGACTGCTCTGCAGAGGAACCGGGGTTCGATCCCCAACACTCACATGGCGGCCGAGAACCACTAAAACTCCAATTCAGGAGAACTCCAGTTCCAAGGGGAATCCGACACCAATCTTCTGACCCCAAATGGCATTGAACGACACGGTGCACAAACCTGCAATGCAACAGTAACATTCATACACATAAAAGAAAATAAAAAAAAAAAAAAGTTTAAGGCCGGAACAAATGTGGTATCATATGCCTTTAATCCCAGCACTCAGGAGGCAGAGGCAGGCAGATATTTCTGAGTTTAAGGCCAGCCTGGTCTATATAGTGAGTTACAGGACACCTGGGCTCCACAGAGAAACTCTGTCACAAAAAGAAAAAAAAAATTTTTTTAAGGCCAAATGTGGTGGCACATGCTTTCAATCCCCGTATTTTTAAGGGCTAATGTGGATGGGCACTGCTTTCAATTTCAATCCCGAGGTAATTTTAAAGGCCCAAATGTTGGATGGCACATGCTGTCAATCCCTGTATTTGGGACACAGAAGGCAGCAGATCTCAGTGAGATCAAGCCTGGCCTGGACTGCAAAATGAGTTTCAGGCCCACTGAGGCTATAGGGAGAACCTGTCTCAAAAAAAAAAAAAGTTTAAGGATGATTAGGATAAACATGGCAGCTCCACAAAACAGTTATTACAAAGGAGGAAAGAGCAACTCTAGTGTGGAGAAACCCGAGAGAATAATTTTAGCTGGTAAAAAGGGACATTAGTTATAGGACAAATAGAAATCACAGGTCTAATGTGACCCAAGGACAGCATCACTTCTGAATTATTCCTACCACAAGTACATCATCTGAATCTAATAATAAAGCTACAACAGATAAGCCCAACCAGAAAGGGGCTGGGACCATGGGTGGTACAGTGCTGACCTACAATATGTGAAGCCCTGGGGGTCAATCACAAGCTACTAAGAATGAGGTTAAAAACGCTAGAACTGGGCTTGTGGTCATACTTAAAAAGAAATTTTTTATTAATTTTTTATTATTTCTGTATGTGTATGAAGGTACTGTCTGCATCAAGGCTGTGCACCCGTGTCGCGCAAATGCCTCGGAGGTAAAGAGGGTATTGAGTTCCACTGGAACTGGAGTTCTCCTGGAATTGGAGTTTCAGACGGTTCTCGGCCGCCATGTGGGTGCTGGGGACCGAACCCAGGTCCTCTGTAAGAGTGGTCGGCGCTCTTAACCGCTAGGCCATCTCTCCAGCCTGGTTCATACTTTTAATCCCAACACTTGAGAAGCTGAAGCAGGCAGATCTCTGTGAGATTGAGGCCATCCTGGTCTACACAGGGAGTTCTAGGTCACCTGAGGCTATAGGGAGACCCTGTCTCAAAAACCAAACCAAACCAAACCAAAACAAAACAAAACAAAACAAAACAAAATAACTGGAAGTATTCTACAAAATAAATAGCCTGTAACTGCGGAGCGAGCTCCAGGCCAGCTGGGAGTAAAGGGAGACCCTGTTTCAAAAATACAAATACAAAAAGAAAAAAGAAAAAGAAAAAGAAAAAGCCTGTAACTGTCAACGAATGGCAAGGTTGGCAAGGTCACAAAAATAAATAATTTTTAAGGCAGGGTCTCATATATCCCAAGTTGGCCTCAAACATACTCTGTAGTAAAGGATTACCTTGAACTTCTGATCCTCCTGCCCAGTCTATGTGGTTCTGTGAATACAGAACCAGGGCTTCATGCAGGGACTCTACCAAATGAACTACATTCTCACCCAAAAATAATTTTTGACTGGGCATGGTAACCCAAATCTTAATCCCAACGATTGAAGGCTGAGGCAGAAAGACAGCTTGATACCAGCCTAGGCTATATACCCAAAAAAACCAAAAACAACAACAACAAATAAAGATAATTTTTGTTTTTGGTCTTTTTGAGACAAGGTCTCCCTTTTAGTCCCAGCTGGCCTAGAGCTCGCTATGTAGACCAGGCTGGCCTTGAACTCACAGAGATCCACCTGCCTCTGCCTCTAGGATTAAAGGCATGCACCACCACACCATGCCTAAGTCAGTTCTTAGCCACCATGTGGGTGCTGGGAATCGAAGCCTAGTCCTCTGCAAGAGCAGTCAGTGCTCTTAACCTCTGAGCCATCTCTCCTCAGGATCTTAAAGTTTATATCTCAACTCTAACACTAAATCTGCCTTGTTTAATTAGAATGACAAGCTACTAACTTTTCTGAGAGTAGGATAGCAAAGTAGGTCTGATCCTCTTAACTGCAGTCCCCGATACTATTGTCTGAAACACCAATTCCATATTGTTTTGAGTAAGGCTCTTCTAGTAAATGATTAAAGCACCCTATGAGACTGCACTAATCTCAGTGCATTAAGATGGTTATCTATGACTTTAACCCACCTGTCCGGTGAGGCAGTCATTAGTCACATGAGGCTGGTGACACATGAGTAGTTCAGACCTAGGAGTGCTTTAAGTATAAAATACACAGCAGCTTTAAAACAAACTTAGCATAAAAAACAATGTGAGCATGGTGGCGCACGCCTTTAATCCTAGCACTTGAGAGGCAGAGGCAGGCGGATCTTTGTGAGTTCAAGGCCAGCCTGGTCTACAGAGTGAGTTCCAGGACAGCTGGGGCTACAGGGAGACCCTGTCTGGAAAAGACAAAAAAAA
>VZQC01002452.1:1441442-1466223 GCA_009823505.1 Rhizomys pruinosus
AAAAAAAAAAAAAAAAAAAAAAAAAAAACAATGTGAGGGCCAGGCATGGTGGTGAACACTTTTAATCCCAGCACTCAGTAAGCAGAGGCAGGTGGATCTCTATGAAATCAAGGCCAGCCTGGTCTACATACCCAGTTCTAGGCCAGCTATGGCTAATAAGACCCTGTCTTAATCAACACAAACACAAACACACACACACAAAAAAAAAATATGTGAAATATCTTATGTTTTAAGTGTTGATTACAAGTTGAAATAATATTTTAGGTTATTGAGTTATATAATTTTCAATTAGTTAAATGAAGCTGAGCATACTGGCACAAGCCCATGATCCTGGGACTCAGATGGCTGAGGTAGGAAGATCAAGAACTTACCAAGAACAGAGATAGAGCTCAGTCGGTAGAGTGCCTAGCATAGCACACACACAAAGAAGCCCAAGGCCCAATCCCTAACATGGCATAAACAAAGAGTAGCAGCTCACCTCTACTTTCCTAGCATTCTGGAGATGGACAGGAGGATCAGAAGTTCAAGATTATCCTCATCTACAGAACAAAACAAAACAAACAAAGAAACAAACAGGAAAAGCCAGATATGGTGAGGGATTTCTGTGATCTCAGTACTCAAGAGAGAGGAAGGACAATTTACCACAAGTTTGAAGCCAGACTGTTCTGTATAGCTCAAGTTTCAGAGCATCTAAGGCTAAATAGTGAGACCCTATCTCAAAAAACAAAACCAGGGCCAGCAGGGTATCAGGGGGAAAGAACTTGACACACAAGCCTGACAACCTGAACTTGATACCAGAAAGCATGGTAGAAGGAAAAACCAATTGTTAAAAGTTGTCCTCTGACTGCCACAGGCACTATGGCACACTCATGCCTACGCACATCACAAATACCCAGAAAACAATAATAGTTTTAAATATTTTATTATTTTTAATTTTTTGTGTATGAATGTATTGCCAGCATGTATATAAGTGCAACCATGTAATGCAGTGCCTGCAGAGGTCAGAAGAGGGTGTGGGGTCCCCTAGAACCAGAGGTACGGATAGTTGTTAGCTGCCACGTAGATACTGAGAATCGAATCTGGGTCCTCTGCAAGAGCAGTCAGTGCTCTTAACTACTAAGCCATCTTTCCAGCCCCAATAATGAGAAGTTTTAAAGACAAACCAAAAACCTACTAGTATTAAAATTAATCCCATTAGTTTATTTTTCTTTAGTGTGGAAGTAGAAAACTCTTAATATTTGTGTGTGTGTGTGTGTGTGTGTGTGTGTGTGTGTGTGTGTGATTCAAGTTACAGTTCTTCCCCTTTTTTTGAAATGCTAAGGATGGAACACAGGGCTTTATACATTCCAGGCAGACACTCTTCATATTCCTCAACTGGACACGCTGCCTTTGACCATTTGTAAAGCAACACTACTTCACAGTTAGAAACTGTGAAAGACAACACTGAGGGACTTCCCAGAAGACTGAATTGCACTTAGCCCCAGTTTATTCTTCAAAATCTAATCTTTTCAGGACTAATCTCTGCCTATCTTTCCCCACTCCACTCAGCGTCACTAAAGTAGGTATCTGGGGGTACCTGAAGCTCAGATGTGTTGCTCCGCAGCTGGCTGACGTTTGGTAAGGATCCACCATGGTACTGCGTAAGGCGCAGTTGCTGAAGCTTCTGAAACTGAACCTGGAAACAGAGATTTTAAGGCTTTTAAACAGAGGTGACAGCAAAATCTGAGGGAAGCATCAGAGTGTGGTATTTTGTTCAAGTACAAAAGTCTTGTTTCATTTCTTTTCTATCTAAGTGACACTTAGGTTTCCAGAGCTTTCCGGGTTTTGTTTCATTTTGGTTTTGTTTTGAGACAATCTCACACAGCCCCAAACGGCCTCGCCCTCGCTAGGTGGCTGAGGATAATGTTGAACTCCTGTTCTTTCTGCCTTCACCTCCCAACTGTTGGGATTATAAGCATGAACCTGACCACCTTCTGGTTTTTGTATCACTTTTAGTTTAGAAATAACTTACCCATATTCCAAATGTACCGTGATGTGCAGACATGCAAGCAAAATCTTCAACAACAAAAGACTTTCTTAAAAAAAACAAAGCTACTATCTCCAAGCCGAAAATATTAACTGTTTCTCTTTCCACCTTCTTCCCCAGTCACCATGTATATTTATGTATCACAACTATACATAGTGTATAGTTGTGATACATAAATATCACAACTATACACTATGTATAGGCAGCAGAGGCTGGTCTTGAACTCCTGATCCTCATGCCTCTCCATCCCAAGTGCTAGGATTGCAGGTCTGTAACACCATACCTGGCCAACACAGGTATTATTTTGTATGCTTTCATCATAAGCCTTTTCTATGCCAATATATAATATTTTGGTTTTTTTCCTAAAACATAGTCTTCTTGTAGCCATAGCTGGCCTGGAACTCACTATGTAGACCAGGCTGGCCTCTATCTCATAGAGATCCACCTGCCTCTGCCTCCCAAGTTCTGGGTTTAAAGGGTGTGCCAATATACCTGGCTATATAATCATTTTTAAAGGCTATTTACCATTTCTCCTTCTGAAATCCTTAGAACTCATTGCAAGCAGTGATTACTAAGTCTCTGGATATAGACTTTTTTTTTTTTTTTTTTTTTTCAAGGGCAGGTCTCCCTTTAGTGCCAGCTGGCCTGGAGCTCACTTTGTAGACCAGGCTGGCCTTGAACTCACAGAGATACGCCTGCTTCTGCCTCCCAAGTGCTGGGATTAAAGGCTTGTGCCACCAGGCCTGGCTGGTGGATATAGGCTTTATTTTAAAAACTATTTTTATTTTATGTGTTTGAGAGTATTGCCTGTATGTGTATAAGTACACCTGTGTTGTGCAATGCCCTTGGATGTCAGAATAGGGTGTTGGAATCCCCTGGAACTGGAGTTAGGGATGATTGTTAGCTACCACATGGGTGCTGGGAATTGAACCCAGGTCCTCTGCAAGATCAGCCAGTGTTCTTAAGCATTGAGCCATTTCTCCAGCCCTGGATATAAGGGGGGGTGGTCTTCTTTTGAGGCAGGATCTTCTTGTAGCCCCAGCTGGCCTAGAACTTGCTATGTAGACCAGGCTGGCCTTGAACTCACAGAGATCTGCCTGCCTTTGCCTCCTGACTGCTGGGATTAAAGGTGTACACCACCATACTTGACATGGATATAGGCTTTTTTAAAAAATATATTGTATTTATATATATATATATATATTTGTGTGTGTGTGTGTGTATTTCCTGTATGTATGTTAAGTGTACTCATATGGTGCTATACCTGTAGGAGGTCAAAAGAAGGCACTGGATACTCTAGAACTGGAGCTGCAGATGGTTATTACCTACCCTGTGGGTGCTGGGATCTAAACCCAGGTCCTCTGTAAGAGCAGCCAGTGCTCTTAAGCACTGAGCCCTCTCTCTAGCCCCTGGATATAGACTTTTTATTTTATTTTTTTTTATTAACTTTATTTCTGTATGTGTATGAATGTACTGTCTGCATGCAAGTTTGTGCACTCATGTCGTGCAACGCCGCAGAGGTCAGAAGAGGGTATCAGATTCCCCTGGAACTGGAGTTCCCCTGGAATTGGAGTTTCAGACGGTTCTCGGCCGCCATGTGGGTGCTGGGGATCGAACCCGGGTCCTCTGCAAGAACGGTCAGCGCTCTTAACCGCTAGGCCATCTCTCCAGCCCAGATATAGGCTTTTTAAAGGAGGCGAAGTCAGGCTGGCAAGATGGCTCAGGTGGGAGCATTTGCTCCCAATCTTAATGACCTACATTTGATTCCCTGGGAGCCACATGATAGAAGGAAAGAACTGACTTCTGCAGTTGTTCTCTGACTTCCACACATGTGCCATGACAACTGTACATGTGTATGCACACAAACACAGACAAATTTTCTTTTGTCTTTTCTTTTTCTTTTGAGATAGGGTCTCCCTGTAGCCCTAGCTAGCCTGGCACTCGTTATGTAGACCTTGATCATGGAGATCCGCCTGCCTCTGCTGGGATCAAAGGTGTGTGCCATCATGCCCCGTGACACAGACAAATTTGTAATAAAAATTTTTTTAATGAAGGAGGCCAAGTCCACAGGTATCAAATGGTATCCCGGGGCTGGAGAGATGGCCTAGCGGTTAAGAGCGCTGATCACTCTTACAGAGGACCCAGGTTCGATCCCCAGCACCCACATGGCGGCCGAGAATCGTCTGAAACTCCAATTCCAGGAGAACTCCAGTTCCAGGGGAATCCGATGCCCTCTTCTGACCTCCGCAGCATTGCATGACATGGGTGCACAGACCTGCATGCAGACAGTACATTTATACACATACAGAAATAAATAAAATTTTAACAAAAAAAAAAAATGGTATCCCATTGATTTAATAAGGTTTTATTCTTCCTTACTTTTCTTTTTGTGTGTGTGTGTGTGTAAGTGTGTGTGTGTGTGTGTGTGTGTGTGTGTGTGTGTTTGAGACAGGATCTCCCTTTAGTCCCAGCTGGCCTGGAGCTCACTCTGTAGACCAGGCTGGCCTTGAACTCACAGAGATCCGCCTGGCTCTGCCTCCCGAGTGCTGGGACTAAAGGCGTACACCACCACGCCTGGCTCTTCCTTACTTTTCAAAAGGCAGTCAGTTGGGTATAGTTCTTATAAACCCTAAAGTGGTCCAGTCTGGTCCTCATGAATTTTGTTTCTAAAGTAAGAAAATCACTGTGTGTTTATATAACCCTTGGCACTTATAATTCATATAGGGAAGAAAGCATTCCTAGGTGAGCCCCCTGAGGTAGATTTTCACCCTTCTATTTCACTGTCCTTGTCTAATAATAAATTCACCAGACCTGAGTCCTTAAGACAGAGTACATACTGTCCTCAGATACTTTGTCCACTTCACCCCTGGCTTTCCCCACAACTGTACAAGGCAAATTGCATTATCCTGCTTCTATAGACATGGAGACCCAGACTCAGAGATGTTCAGTGACCTGCCCAAAGGCCACGCCACAACTGTCTTATTCAAAGCCCACATTATTATTTCTTTTTCTTTTTTTCTTGTCTTTTAAAAAATATTTTACTATTTTTATTTTATGTGTATGAGTGTATTGCTTGCATGTATGTAAGTGCACCCATGCTGTACGATGCCCACGGAGGCCAGAAGAGGGTGTCAGATCCCCTGGAACTAGAGTTAGAGATTACTAACCACCATGTGGGTATTGAAATTTGAACCCAGGTCCTTTGTAGAGCAGCCAGTGCTCCCAACCTCTGAGTCATCTCTCCAGACCCTTTTCTTGTCTTTTTTGAAACAAGGTCACCGTGTAGCCCCAGCTGGCCTGGCACTTGCTATGTAGACTAGGCTAGCTGGCCTCAGTCTCACAGATATCCCCCTAACTCTGCCTCCTGAGTGCTAGTACTAAAGGTATGTGCCCCACACCCACCACACGTTCCTATTCCTGCCAGACTCTTCTCCTGTATTCCATTTCTCTCTCAACGATATTATTATTATTAGCATCTAATACAATGTAAAGGCTTAAATATGGTAGCGAGGAAATTATGACAATACGAATTCAATTACCATACTATTTACAAAGTCTGAAAAACTCATAAATGCACTGAGGAGCCTATGAAACTCTGATTTATTAATATTTACTGTGAAAACTTTCAAATGTATGAAAATCGAGATGAGTGGAATAAAACTTAGCTTCCAACTTCAATGATTACCAATGAGGTGCAGTCCTGATTCATTACCTCCTCCATTAGCACCCTGAGAGAAATCCCAGTTGTGTTATCACTACTTTTTTTTTTTTTTTTTTTTTGTGTTTTTGGGGTTTTTTTCGGAGACACGGGGGTCTCCCTGTAGCCCCAGCTGCTCTGGGGAATCACTTGCTGTGACCGCTGGCCTTGGTGAATCAGCAACAGATCGCCTGGCCTGCTGCCTCCACGGAGTTGCTAGGGATTTAAAGGTGTGCCCGACGCACGCCTTGGCCGACTTTATTTTTTAATATGGTCTTCAAAACCAGCGAAGGACTTATATTTGTTTGAAAGCTTGAAAGGCATATAAAGCCCTTGGTTGTCTTTATACCTTCCTTATACCCACAGCTTTTGATTTCTCAAACATGCTGCATAGAGAGATATAATTATATGTCATATTAATCAAAACCCAGATCTCTGAGTCAAATCTTAGAACCTGGTAAGAATTTACTTTCTATGAGCCAAGTAGTAATAATAAAGTCTCTCATATTTCCATTTAACATTCTAAAAGCATTTACTAGAAGGATCTGCCTCAGTCTTTGAAATGCTCAGACAGGATTCTTGACTACCTTGATCTAAAAACCTTTGCATTCCTTATTCAAGGAATCAATCCACTTACATTCACTTATATGAAAATGTGGTTATGGGGCTGGAGAGATAGCCTAGTGGTTAAGAGCACCGACTGCTCTTGCAGAGGACCCGGGTTCGATCCCCAGCACCCACATGGCGGCTGAGAACCGTCTGTAACTCCAATTCCAGGAGAACTCCAGTTCCAGGGGAATCCGACACCCTCTTCTGACCTCCGAGGCATTGCACGACACAGGCGCACAAAACTACATGCAGACAGTAGATTCATACACATACAAAATTTTTTTTAAATGTGGTTATATGTTAGATACTATGCCAGACTAAGATGCACATGTGCTAAAGTTCTTCCCCTAAGAGAATTCACACAGAGGCTTCAATTACTACCCAAAGCTCTGACACTTTAATAGTGCTAAACTGTACATCTAGAGAGGGACCTGCCTTCAACTGAACTTAAGACCCTCTCAAAGAAGCCTATGACTGCTCTCTCTCCTGAGGAGGCTATTTACAGAGCCTTCGCAGATGGCGACACGACAGTGAAAAGAACACTGGGTTTGAGTTCTGAAGGCCTAGAACTCTCATGTGGTTGGCCAGATCATGACACTACCCTTCCACAAAGGATATAATGATTAATAAAGAAAAGTCATGATGATGACATTTGAAATATAAAGATCTGAACTTCTCAGGTTATTTCTTTAGATGTTCTCAGCTACCTCCAAAACCTTCTAGTTATTTTGACATTTTTCTCTTCTGAAATTCCAAATCATTAAACTAGAAAGAAACTTGAGACTGTCTTCAACACCTTCATGTTTACAGATGATGAAAATGAGGACCAAAAAATGATCAGACTAAGGCAGAGGTCACAGACTGGTGGTCTACAGGGAGATCTGACTCATTCAATGTTTTCCATGTCAATTTTAAATAATAGGAGACTGCATAAAATCCAGATTTCCAACTTTTCTTGGTTGAAAGACCAAACAACACCAAACTCATACTCTTTTTTATGTGTATGTTTGGATATGTCTGCATGCATATGCATGGAAATCAGAGGACAACTTGTAAAAATCTGTTCTCTCTTTCCACCATGTGGGGCCTAGGGATTGAACTCAAGTCAGCAGGCTTGACAGGGAAAGTATTTACCTGCTGATCCATTTTGCCAACCCTAAACTCATATTCTTACATGACAACACTGCCTGCCCCTCACTCAAGGCCTGGGTGGCCCTGTTTGCCCATGCTGTCACTATACCCTCTTATCCACCACTACGGCGCAGGATTAGCAACTACTTATCTCATTCCCAACCCTCCACTCATTTTCCTTACCTCACCCTACAACATTCATTAGCAAGCTTTAGCCTAAGTTTACATATGTTAGTGGATTTCTTCTCATTCCTCTATAAATGAAATAGAAACCTCATTCCTTTTTTGGAAAAGTCTCATCGTAGTCAACACATCCCAATCAAAACCCCAGCAGGAAGCCAACATGGGATCACCTACATGGAAGCTAATAAACTGTAACTCCAGTACCAGAGGATCCAACACCCTCTTCTGACCTCTTCGGGCATTGTGCCACATGGGTGCACCAACACACATGCAAGCAATAGACTCATACATAAAATAAAAATAATAAATAAATTAAAAAAAAAGAAGTGCTGGGTGTCATGGTGCATGCCTTTCATCCCAGCCCTTGGAAAGCAGAGGCAGGTGGATCTCTGTGAGTTCAGGGCCAGCTTGGTCTACTTAGCAAGTTCCAGGCCAGCTTGGACTACAGAGAAACCCTGTCTCAAAAAGACCAAAAAGAAACAAACAAACAAACAAACAAACAAACAAAAAACAAGGAAGAAGAAGAGGAGGAGAAGGAGGAGGAGGAGGAGGAGGAGGAGGAGGAGGAAGAGGAGGAGGAGGAGCAAGAGGAGGAGGAGGAGGCGGCAGCTACAGAGATAGTTCAGTGTGGTTAAGAGCACTGGCTACTCTTACAGAAGACACGCGTTTAATTCCCAGCACCCACATGGCAGCTAACAACTGTCAATAACTCCAGTTCCAGAGGAACCCAATACCCTTTTCTGACCTCTGAGAGCACTGCACAACACAGGTACACTTAGCCAAAAGAAGGCAATACACTCATACACATAAAATAAAACATAATAAATTAAAAAAATTTTTTTTGGTCTTTTCGAGACAGGGTCTCCCTGTAGCCCCGGCTGTCCTGGAACTCACTCTGTAAACCAGGCTGGCCTTGAACTCATAAAGATCCGCCTGCCTCTGCCTCCCAAGTGCTAGGATTAAAGGCGTGCACCACCACACCTGGCTAATAAATAAAATACTTTTAATTGACAAGATAATTCTAAAGTTTGTAGATGTACCAAAAACCTACCTTGGTCAGAGTAATTTTTTTATTTTTTATTTTTATTTTTTGGTCTTTTCGAGACAGGGTCTCCCTGTAGCCCCAGCTGTCCTGGAATTCCCTCTGTAGACCAGGCTGGTCTTGAACTCACAAAGATCCGCCTGCCTCTGCCTCCCAGTGCTAGGATTAAAAGTGTGTGCTACCACGCCAGGCCAGAGTAAGTTTTTAAGATTTATTTTATTTTTAATTGTGAATATATGAGGGGTAGAATATGCACATGTGAGTGCAGGTAACCTTGGAGTCCACCAGGTAGCACTGGATCCCCTAGAGCTGGAGATATATGGATTCTGGGACTCAAACAGGTCTTCTGCAAGAGCAGTATATGGTCTTAACTGCCAAGCCATCTCTCCAGCCCCCAGAGTAATTTTTAATTTTTTTATTTTTATTTATTTATTTTTTTGGTCTTTTTGAGACAGGGTCTCCCTGTAGCCCCAGCTGTCCTGGAACTCACTCTGTAGACCAGACTGGCCTTGAACTCACAAAGATCCACCTGCCTCTGCCTCCCAAGTGCTAGGATTAAAGGCGTGCACCACCAGGCCTGGCAATTTTTTAATTTTTAAAAATTTTTTAATGTGTATGAATGTACTGTCTACATGTAGGTTGGTGCACCTGCGTCATGCAATGCTACGGAGGTCAGAAGAGGGTGTCGATTCCCCTGGAACTGGAGTCAAAGATGGTGTTTTTAGCTGCCATGTGGATGCTGGGAATCGAACCCGGGTCCTCTGAAAGAGCAGTTGGTGTTCTTAACTGCTGAGCCATCTCTCCAGTCCCCCCCACCTAGTAATTTTTTAAAAGGTCTAAATTTAGCCGGGCCTGGTGGCATGCGCCTTTAATCCCAGCACTCGCGTGGCAGAGGCAGGCAGATCTCTGTGAGTTCAAGGCCAGCCTGGTCTATCTACATAGTGAGTTCCAGGATAGCTGGGGCTATAGGGAGACCCAATCAATCAATCAATCAATTGCCTAAATCAGCCAGAACTGGTAATGCATGCCCTTTTTTTTTTTTGGTCTTTTCAAGACAGGGTGTCTCCCTGTAGCCCCAGCTGTCCTGGAACTCACTCTGTAGACCAGGCTGGCCTTAAACCCACAAAGATCCACCTGCCTCTGCTTCCTGAGTGCTAGGATTAAAGGCGTGCGCCACCACGCCTGGCTAGTGCATGCCTTTTAATCCCTGCACTCAGGAGGCAGAGGCAGGCAAATCTCTGTGAGTTTAAACTAGCCTGATCAACATATCATGTTCCAGGCAAGCTAGGGCTACACAGTGAGACCTTATCTCAAAAAATAAAATGGGGAGATACTAAATTATAGGATTTAACAGTCTTAAGATTTATTATAAAGCTACAGTAACCCAGGATGCTATTGCGAAAAAGACCTAGTGTGGGGTTGGTGGCTCAGCAGTAAAGCACTTGCCTGGCATGCATGAGTTATTGGGCTCAATTCCAGAGAGGGAGGGAAATAGCCAGAGAAGGAACAAGGTAACAGAGAACACAAAAACAGACCTAAACACACACACACACACACACACACACACACACACACACAAACACACACACACACCCTTACTGGTACAAAAGTTTCTGAGTACACAGATATCTAATGTGATGTCCAGCCTAGTCAATATACTTCTCTAAGCCTCAGTTATTCATCTAAAAAAATGAGAGAAAATCTAGGTGGATAAACCACAGTCCATTTTGAAGACCACCTAAGATACCACATGAAGACCACCTAAGATACCATATGAAGGGATTAGTGCATTGCTTAGCCCAGACAGAGCCCTCAGGATTTAACACAAACCTAATCTATCTAGGCTTTTATCTCTAGTCCTAGCTCAAAGGACTCATTATTCTACAATATATCCATTGTTTGTTTATTTTAATATAAAAACAATGAATGGATTGGCTTTGAATGTGGCTCAATTGGGAGAGTGCTTGCTTACTCTCCCAATATGAGGACTATATGAGGTCCTGGGTGTGATCCTTAATAGTGCAAAAACTGGATATGGTTGTCCATATCTATGATGCCAGCACTCCAGAGGTGGAAGAAGAATGATCAGGAGTTCAAGATGATTTCTGATAGTACTGTAAATTTGAGGGCACAATGAGGGCTATGTAAGACCCTGTCTAAAAAAAGAAAATGGCATAGTGGCTCATGCCTTTGATCCCAGCATTGGGGAGGAAGAGGCAGGTGGGTCTCTGTGAGTTCAAGGCCAGCCTGGTCTACATAGTGAGTTCCAGGACAGCTGGAGCTACAGGGAGACCCTGTATCAAAAAGACGAAAAGAAAAAAAGAAAAAGAAAAACAATGGTTTCCCCACTATTCAAGGCAAATTAACATTCAGGGTCACTGTGCTGAATCTATGCTGAGATTTCTCAACACAAGTTTCCCTTCCTAGCCAAGCACCTTGAAGAAGTTTCCCACGGTCTCCCTTTCCTCACACCCCTCCTACCCATCCCTCAGGGCCTCACACTCTACCTTCCACTCAGCATCCTGAACATGCAGCAGCTCTCACCAATGTTACCAATGGACTGCACATAAAGAGACCAAAGGACATATCCTTATCACTTCAGACCAAGTCAGCAGCACTGGCTCAGCTCTGCCCAGCTCAGTTCAGCACTGCTGGAGGCTCCCTGCTCTTCACAATAATCCTCCTGGCTTTTCTCCTGTTTCTCTGGCTGTTCTCTGGTCTTCTTTCCTGACACCTTCTCTGCCTCCTATCTGAATAGCAGAGGCTCTTTGGGCTTCTAGGCCCTCTTCACATTTCACTCTATCACTCCTGTAGCACTTCATGGGATAAATTCAGTAAGTAAAGCCATCTGGAATCACTGAAGTATACCATAGAGATGGGTGGGGACCGTGACAGACTAAAGACCACATACATATCTAATGGGGCAGCCAGTGCTGCCATGTGCTCAGAAATGGGAGGAAAGGGCCAGCAAGATGATCAGCATAGAAAGCCGTTTGCTCCCAAGCCTAATGACTTGAGTTAGGCCCCAGAATCCACATGGAAGAAGGAGAGAACTGACTCCAACAGGTTGTCCTCTGACTTCCATAAGCATGCTCACGCCCACAATACACACACACCACAAACATACACACAAGGACGGGAGGGGAAGGGAAGATTCATTACTGGCCCTCATTAAACAGATACAGACACACAGTTGTTTTTTTTGTTTTTTTTGTTTTTGTTTTTTTATCTTCTTGAGACAGGGTCTCCCTATAGCCCCAGCTGGCCTGGAGCTCACTCTGTAGACCAGGGTGGCCTTGCAGAAATCCAGCTGCCTCTGCCTCCCCAGTGCTAGGATTAAAGGCATGTACCACATAAAAATAAATAAATAAATAAATAAATAAATAAATAAATAAATAAATAAATGCGTGCACACCACACCTGGATTAAAGACGGTTCCTGGCTGCCATGTGGGTACTGGGACTGAACCTGGGTCCTCTGCAAGAGCAGTCGGCACTCTTAACCACTGAGCCATCTCTCCAGCCCACAGACATATTTTGAGCCAAGAAAACAAAATGTCAGAGATCCAAATACAGAGTGTGGGCCATAGTCAGCTTGCAGTTTGTTGTTGTTGTTGTTGTTGTTGTTGCTGTTGTTGTTGTTTTGTTTCTGTTTTTGTTTTGTGAGGTAGTTTCACATAGGCTGGCCTCAAACTTGCTATGTAGCTGAAGGTGACTTTGTCCTTCTGCCTCAGCTTTCCATGTGCTGGAATTACAGGTGGGAACCCTCTCACCCCATTTACGCTGGGGATCAAATCCAAAGCTTTGAGCATGCTAGGCAAGTGTTCTACCAATAGAACTGCATCCTCTGGCCTGCGCAGTATATTCTATAAATTCTTCCTAAGCAGCTAAATCTCTTTGTTAGCCACCTAAAGACCCTCAAATTTGTATCATCACCAGTCTTCCCTCCTGAGCCCCAGGCCCAAATAAACAACTGGGTGCTGGACCACAGACCAGATTTTCCTTGCCTCACAGACTCAAACTGAGCATCTTCTCACAGCCATGCCCTGTTCCTGCCATTGTTCTCCATGAAGGACCCTGTGATGTCTGAAGCCTAAGGGTGGAGATAATCCTTGATCCCTCCTTTTCTCAAGGTCCTCACACAAAGCTTCTCCTTCACTTTTTTTAAGTATCATCCATTCACCATCCCCCTAGTCAGCCCTACCAACCCCTGCCTGGGCTATTTCAACCTCAGAACAGTTTCTCCACAGCTACCCCACTAGCTACCTCCTTCTCCAGGATTATAGCTACCCCACTCTGGAGCTAGAGGGATCCTTTCAAGATGCAAATCAATCCAGGTTCAACCTCTTAGATAGCCTACTACTGTCCTTAGGATAAGTCCCAAATCCCATCTATAAGCTGATCCCCATGAATCTCCAGCATTTCAAATCATCCTTCTAATTCTAATCCTCTTGCTCGACCATAATTCTCTCCCTGAAGCACAATCCCTTCCTAACAACACATTCATTCCCAAGTGCTTTGCCCTACCCACTGATCCTTTAGGCCATCAGAAGTGGGAAGGACTTCCCGACTGTACCTGCCCGGAGCATCTCCTTCCCTTTTGTAACTAAGGTTCACCAAAATGGACCTTTACTTCTTTTTTTTTTTTTTAAACAATTATTTTATTTTATTTTTATTTATTTATGTATATGAATGTACTGTCTACATGTAGGTTTATGCACCTGTGTCGTGCAATGCCGCAGATGTCAGAAGAGGGTGTCGGATTCCCCTGGAACTGGAGCTCTCCTGGAATTGGAGTTACAGATGTTTCTCAGTCGCCCTGTGGGTGCTGGGGATCGAACCCGGTGGACCTTTACTTCTTTAAGAAGTTTTCCGGCTGGGCGAGGTGGCACACGCCTTTAATCCTAGCACTCAGGAGGCAGAGGCAGGCGGATCTTTGTGAGTTCAAAGCCAGCCTGGTCTACAGAGCTGAGTTCCAGGACAGCTGGGGCTATAGGGAGACCCAGTCTCAAAAAGACCAAAACAAAAAAAAGAAGTTTTCCTCACTAGATCCTAACATCCTTGGAAGACTTTGCTTGCTCACTACTATATCCAGATCCCAAATGTCTATCAACAACCCCTGACACACACTACAGACACAGCATTTATTAGGCAAACTAATAAGCTCTTCAAAGGAAAGTACCACATCTTCACCTTCATTTCACACACATGACATAAACACTCACCCCATTAATAATACCGGTAGAATTCAACTCCCAAACAACACAGTAAGGAATGAGCAACGCAACAGCTCTTCCCACTTTCCTCCCTCTTCTTACCAGTAAATCCCAGGCACAACCCCACAGGAATAATCCTCCTAACACTCCCATCTCAAAACTTTCTCACTGCTTCCTGATGAAGCCGAACCACTTAAAAACTGGGATGAAAAAAGTCTCCATAATCTAGAGCATCCCACCTGCTTGGCAAATAGAAGTTGAGTTCAACCCTGAAAGACTGGCTATAATTATGTAGAGAACTTGAAGCTCAACATAGGTTGTGAGGAGAAAGAATACCTAGATCAATTGAAATGTCTGTCCCAATCAATTAACATGTCTGCTATGAGCTAGTAATGACAAGGCCAGTATACCAGCCATTCAACCACCAACTGGGAATAAGATGGATCCTTCTATAAATGGGAGTATGCTCATAAACTTGAGGATCTAGGAGTTCTCTACGTGAAGTGTTTCAAGTCTGTAATTTCTTCATGAAAATAATCCATTAATTTAATTTTGTTAAGCTTTATTTTTCATTTTAAAATTTGTGTGTGCTACATGTGTGCAGGTGCCCTCAGAGGTCAGAAGAGGGAGTTAGATCTCACTGGAACTGGTGTCACAGGTGGTTGTGAGCCACCTGACCTGGGTGCTGGAAAGTGAACCTGGCTACTCTGTAAGAGCAGTATATACTTTTTACTACTGAGCCATCTCTTTAGCCCCCCACCTTAAATATCTAAATAAGCAAATACTAGTGGACAAGTTCAGTATTATTGCTTTAGTGTTTATGGACACAATATAACCAACTAGTATTACTTTACAGTTGGCCAAAGAGGAGCTAGAGAGATGGCCCAGCGGTTAAGAGCACCAACTGCTCTTGCAGAGGACCCAGGTTCGATTCCCAGCACCCACATGGCGGCTAAGAACTGTCTTTAACTCCAGTTCCAGGGGAATCCAACACCCTCTTCTGACCTCTGCAGCATTGCACAACACGGGTGCACCTACTTACATGTAGACAGTACACTCACACATAAAAAAAAAAAAAAAACCAATTTGCCAAAGAGAAAATACAGGCAGAATTAACATGTAAATGATGTCCTATACCCAGTAAAGGGCAAAGTGACATAATTTTGTAGTAATTAGCAGAAAATGGCAACCAAATTATCCCATGAGCCAGTTGATCAAGCATGCAAAATTCAATATATTCATACTGACAGCCTCAATTCAATTCAGCAAAGTAGCATTTATCATATTAAATTAAAATGTTTTCATTTATTGCATTTGTAACTCCGAATTTATTTTGTATACATAAATGTTTTGGTTTATGGTTGTATTACAGCTACAAGCAAAAAGTTTCATATACAAGTGTAAGTGTGAACACACAAGTAAAATAATAAAAGAACACTCAGAGTTGTGAACTTTTTTTGGTCTTTAAAAAATTGAACCACAGCCTGGTGTGGTGGCACACGCCTTTAATCCTAGCACTCGGGAGGCAGAGGCAGGCGAATCTTTGTGAGTTCAAGGCCAGCCTGGTCTACAAAGTGAGTTCCAGGACAGCTGGGGCTACAGGGAGACCCTGTCTCGAATAGACAGAAAAAAAAAATTTGAACCAGGTATGATGGTGCGTGTTTATAAGCCCAGCAGTCATGGGGCTAAGGAAGGAGGAAGGAGAGCTGGAGGCCACCCTGGGCTACACAGTCTCCTAAAAATAAAAGTAATCTGTGCATTACTCATGACCTCACCCCGTGAAGGATGTTTTAAAGGGGATTCAAGAATCAACTGGGGCCATGCATGGTGGCACACGCCTTTAATCCCAGCACTCAGGAGGCAGAGGCAGGCAGATCTCTGTGAGTTCAAAGCCAGCCTGGACTGCATAATGACTTTCAGAACAGCTGTCTCAAAAAAAGACAAAAAAAAAAAAAAATAGGGGGGGCCAGCTGGAGAGATGGCTCAGTGGTTAAGAGCACCGACTGCTCTTGCAGAGGACCTGAGTTTGATTCCCAGCACCCATGTGGCGGCTAAGAACCCTCTTTAACTCCAGTTCCAGGGGAATCCAAAGCCCTCTTCTGACCTCCGAGGCAAATTGCAGGACATGGGTGCACCAACCTACATACAGACAGTACACTCATACACATAAAAATAATAAATAAATAAATAAATAAATAAATAAATAGGGGCTGGAGAAATGGCCTAGCAGTTAAGAGCGCAGACTGCTCTTGCAGAGTTCAATCCCCAGCACCCACATGGCGGCTGAGAACCATCTTTAACTCCAGTTACAGGGGAATCCAATGCCCTCTTCTGACCTCCGAGGCAAATTGCAGGACACAGGTGCACCAACCTACATGCAGACAGTACATTCATACACATTAAAAAAATTAAAATTAAAAAAATAATAGGGTTGGAGAGATGGCCTAGTGGTTAAGAGCGCTGACTGCTCTTGCAGAGGACCCAGGTTCGATCCCCAGAACCCACATGGCGGCTGAGAACTATCTTTGGCTCCAGTTCCAGGGGAGTCCGATGCCCTCTTCTGACCTCTGCGGCATTGCACCACACGGGTGCACAAACTTACATGCAGACAGCACATTAGTACACATAAAATTTTTTTTAAATGTTAAAAATAATAAATAAAATTAAAAAAAGAATCAACTGGAACTCTAAGTATACAAACACATATGGTACATGTATTTGTACATAATAATTGTATCTAAACAACACATTAGTACACAGGCCTTACATTAATCCTTGGCTTTCACACATACACATTCTTTTCAATGTGTTCTAAGCTTGTCAAGCTCATCCTTCAGTCTAACCAAGGTCACAAAATGCAAAGGTCTATGGATACCAGACTGGTAATAAATGAAGCTGGTCAGAGGATGAGAAAAATTTTTATTGAAATACTCAGCTTTTCTTATCTATCTCTCTCCATGTGTGTGTATGTGTGTGTGTGTGTGTGTGTGTGTGTGTGTGTGTGTATTCCCCCTCCCTGTAGTAGGAATGAAAGTTTGGAAAGTATTTCACTTTCCCCTTAACTTCACTAAAAGAAAACACTAACATAAATATGATAAATGGCTTTAGTGTGGGGGAACTGTAACAGGGAGTGGTGGGGTTTATACTACAGCAAAAGGTTCAAGCTCCACTTCAGGGGCCAACTACCCCCCAACTCCAGACTGTGGCTGTAACATGAGAATTCAGGATTAAGTTACCAGGTCTCATTATTTTTAAAATAACTAAATAAGTAAATTTAGGTTCTATGTTTTAAAAAAAAAATCTCCGAATTTAAAACTCCTGGCAACAGACACAAAAAATGTTCCCAAACACTATGATGGCCAAAAAATAGCTTGTCTGCACCTCAGGGAGCAGGGAGATCACCAATTTACAATCTGCTCTCATGTCTCCTCCAGCTGCCCATCCCCAGCATCTGCACAGCCTCCCCCATCCCGACAGGGCTCTTTCAAGGTCAGCACTCAGAATCCTCAAGGCTGCCGGCTCTCGTGGACCCACTCAGAATCCTCAAGGCTGCCCGCTCTCGTGGACCCTCTGCAGTCCCGCGCAGACACTCCTCTCCATCCTGGGCCACCACGTTCCAGTTACCTAGCCTCCCAGGGGCTGGTCCCCACTGGCCCCGGGTCCCTCCTCAGTCACCAGCCATGCTGGGCACCTTGTCAGTTCTCACTAAATATCAACAAATCAACTGGACCTCATAAAGCACCTCCATCCAAGGGGCCAGAGGTGGGAAGCCACAAACTCCTCACGGAATCACACTGGGGTACCAAGGCCCCAGGCCACCCAAGGGGCCAGTCTGACGTCCTTGGGCATGTAGCCAGCTCTCCCCATGGAAGTGGGGACCCTCGGACCCCGAGGCCTTCAATTCGGCTGGTGGAGAAGGGTTCGCAGGCGGTGGGTGTCGCCTTCTCAGGGTGCGTGGGATTTCCTCTCTGGGTCATCCTTGCGCTTAGGCCGCCCGGGCCCCGTCTCCCGCCTCCCCGGGCTCGGCCCCTTCCCAGCCCCGGTCACTGCAGGCCCGACGACCCTCCCACCTCCACCCGGATCGCCAGCCGCAGTCGGTGTCACCAGGCGGGTCATCGCCAAGGCCTCCGCTCCGGCCCCGCTCCCACCCGCCGCCCCGCCGGGCCCCTCCGCGCCACCTCCGCCCCACCACCGGTCCCCCGCCGTGCGGCCCTCTCGCTCCGCCCGCGCCTAACCCCGGCCCTCACCCGCGACAGGGTGAGGTCGGTCATGAGCTGCTCGAAGGCCCGCGTCTCCTCGGCCTGCCGCTGCGTGTGCAACGCGATCTTCTCACTGAACTTCCGTGGGTTGGCGCTGCCCGAGCCCGGCGAGGCGGCCATGGCGCGCGCCCCGCGCTAGCGGCACCGGGAGACTGCAGGCGCGAGGCCTGCGGCGCGGCCCACCCGTCTGTCCTTACGCCGTCCAAGCCGACGCCCGAAACCTGGCGTCCGGCGCGACCCGGCAGAGGAGCCGCGGCGGCCCCAGAGCCAGCGAGCGGCCGAGAGCGCGCCGAGGTCCGCCCCCGCGCGCCAGCCCCGCCCTCGGCGCGTCCCGCCTGGCCTCCCCGCGGGGAGTCCGGCCTCCGGCAGCCGAGCTCGGCCTCCCCGCCGCCCTAGCCCGCTCCGGCTCTCCAGCCTCGCCCGGGCGGGTCCAAGGGCCGAGCTCCCGTCCCAAGCCTGCTTCAAGACCCGCCGCTGCCGCAGCCCCAGGTACTTCCCGCGAAGCCGGGCGGATGTTTGGGAGCCGCTGGGTACCACTCTGCAGACATGCCTCAGCCTAGAGTTGACCTTTGCTTTTGGGAACTTTAAGAACAGAGTTGTGACTGTACCCCGACCCCTCCAGGGACGATGATGGGAGTGTAAAGCCTCAGCGGCCTCACCTTGAGCCACTTTCCCTCAGCCCACACCTAACTGGATGTGCCTAGGGCCTAAGGGCTGCTTCCTCTTACCCACCCATCCCTGTTTATTTTCTGATGTCACCATCACCACCACCCGTAAAACTATGGAAGCCAGGATCTCAGTTTCTATAACTGTCTCCTGTTTTGCACCAGATAGAGACACTGTCCAGACCTGGCACAGGTCTTGGCTTCACAATCCCAACCCTTCGCTCAGGTTTGCCCCTGTGGTGTCTTAGAACTTCAGCTTCACACGAGTCAACTCCACTTTTTTTAAAGATTCATTTTATTTGTAATGCCTATATGTGCGTCTGCAGGTGAGTATGTATGTGCTCATGAGTGCAGGTGTCAATGGAAGTTAGAGACGTTGGATTACACTGGACTGGCAACCAAACTCAAATTCTCTGCAAGAGCAGTACACACTAATAACCCCTTAGCCTTCTCTCCAGACCTTTCATTTCCACCTTTTAAAACAGCCGAGCAGGGCATGGTGGCGCACACCTTTAATCCTAGCACTTGGGAGGCAGAGGCAGGCGGATCTTTGTGAGTTCAAGGCCAGCCTGGTCTACAGTGAGTTCCAGGACAGCTGGGGCTACAGGGAGACCCTGTCTCAAAAAGACCAAAAACAAACAAACAAACAAAAAAAAAACAGCCGAGCAGGTTGCCCCCCTTTTTCAGCACCAAAGGTACTGGAGAGTCTTGAGTGTGTCTGTGTTTTGTACATGAGGAAGTATTAGAGACATGCAAGAAAATACAGAAAATAACATTAATAATTACCCATGTACCTCATGATCAAGATTAAACCTAGCAGCAAGGCTTGGGCATGCCTTTAATCCCAGCACTCGGGAGGCAGAGGCAGGCAGATCTCTGTAAATTCAAGGCTAGCCTGGTCTAGATAGTGAGTTCCAGGACAGCTGGGGCTACAGGGAGACCCTGTCTCAAAAAGATCCCCCACCAAAAAAAAAAAAAAAGATTAAATCTATCAAACCATTTTACAGTGTCTGGGGATGGTGTTCCGCTGTGAAGTACTTGCCTGGCATACACTAATCCCTAGGTTTGATTCCAACACTGCATTCTGGGACTGGTGGGATGACTTAGTGGGTAAAAGTACTTGCTGTGCAAGCCTGATCACATGAAACCCATGCTGGAAGGAGAAAAACAACTCCTGAAAGTTGTCCTCTGACCTCCACAGGAGCAGTGGCAAGATTGTGCCTACATTCACACACACACACACACACACACACACACACATACACACACACACATCATACATACACAAGTAATAATAATAAAGATTATTAAAAGGCATTTTGCTTCATATGCTTGGAGTTAAAAAAATACACAAAATTACACATAACGAAAGCCCCACCCTCATTACTGCTTCTTTATCCTTAGAAAAAATATATTCAAGTTAATGCATATTGTTAGTGTTCACATTTTTTTTCCAAAATTGACAGAAACTGATTATACACTTCATGTTTTTTGCTTTTATTGTTCATGATTCATTAATGCAGTGACTATACATGGAATATGAAGTTTTATGTTTTAAATTTTTATAAAAATGAGGCTGTGTGTAGTGGCATGCCTCTAATCCCAACATGTGGGATGTAGAAGCAGGAGGGTCAGCAGTTCAAGATCATCCTTGGCTACACAGGAATTTTGAGGCCCACATGGATTACATGAGATCTTGTCTCAAGAACAAAATCAAAACCAGAAAAAATTACAAAAATGACTGTTAAATCATTTTTGCGATTCCATTCATTTTATTTTCTTAAATTTAGTGAGCGTGTGTGTGTGTAGGTCAACCACAACTTTCAGAAATCAGTTCTACCATGTGGGTCCCCAAATCAAACTCAGATTGTCAGGTATGATGGCAGACGCCTTCCTTTGCTGAGTTCTTAGGTTGTTTTTTATAAGTAGGTTTAGGGACTGGAGAGATAGCTCAGCAGTTAAGAGCACCAGCTGTTCTTGCAGAGGACCCGGGTTCGATTCCCAGCACCCACATGGCAGGTAAGAACTGTCTTTAACTCCAGTTCCAGGAGAATCCCACACCCTCTTCTGACCTCAACAGCATTGCACAACACGGGTGCACCTATCTACATGCAGACAGTACACTCATACACATAAAATAATAAATTAAAAAATATATATAAGTAGGTTTATATCTGTTATATTTTGTCCTATTTACCATGCTTTTTCTTTGTGTGATATTTTCTACTTTCCTCTTACATCGAGTTTGGTTTCCAAGAACAGAAACCAGGCCAGGAATAATGTCACATGCCAGCACTCAGAAGGGAGAAGCAGGGCTGCAAATTAGAGATCAGCCTAGTAACAACAATGGTTGGGTAACTCCAGCTCCAGAAGATCTGACACCCTCTTCTGACCTCAGTAAGCAGTACGTGCACATGGTGCACTTACATACACACAGACAAAACATTCATTCACTTAAAGATAATAAATAATTTTATGGAAAAAAAAAACACAAGCAAACAAATAAACCAGGGATTCCATCTAGCTAGTTTAAGTAATAGGGGTTGTTTGGTTGGTTGGGTGGTTTGTTGGTTGGTTGATTATGGCATATAAAATTGCTTAAGGATGGGGCTGGAGAGATGGCTCAGCAGTTAAGAGCACCAACTGCTCTTGCAGGGGACCCAGGTTCAATTCCCAGCACCCACGTGGTGGCTAAGAATCGTCTTTAACTCCAGTTCCAGGGGAATCTGACACCCTCTTCTGACCTACACAGCATTGCACGACACAGGTGCACCAACCTACATGCAGACAGTACACTCATACACATAAAAAATAACAAATAAATAAATTTTTTTAATTGCTTAAGGACTTTCTTAGAAGGCTGTGTTGAATGTGAAAGAATGATTTTGAAGGCCTGGCTGCAGAATTTAGCCACCAAAGGAGCCTCTACCACTTCTGAAAAAAGAAGCCACCTATGTGGAAGCTATCACTGCACTTAGCAGCTCTTGAAACATACAGAAAGAGTAATACTCTCTATCCTCAGTTTCATTTTCTAAGTTTTCAATTACACTCCCTCAGTCAAAATCTAAAAAGATTAATGGGATATTCCTGAAATTAATAATTCCTAAGTTTTAAATTGCTTGCCATTCGGAGTAGCCTGATGAAATGTGCCATCTCACAAAGGTAGTGAGGTATCCATTTGTCCAGCATAGCCATTCTGAATGTACTGCCTGCCTGTTTAGTCGCTTAGCATCTGGGGTATCAGATCAACCATCATAGGAATATGCTTTGTTTTCCTTTATTTTGCCTAATAAAAAGCCAGCGACATCACTCCTCTCAGTGATTAAAAGCACTTGCTGCCAAGCCTGACTACTTGAATTTGACCCCTGGGACCCACATGGTAGAAAAGAACCAACTCTCACAAATTGTCCTCTGACCTCCACACACATACACACACACACACACACACACACACACACACACACACACACAAATTAAAAAATTGTAAAACAAAAATCTCACCCAGGCTTGGTGGCCCATATCTTTAGTCCCAAAATTTGAGAGGCAGAGGCAGGTAGATCTCTGAGACTTTGAGGCCAGCCTTGTCTGCATAGTGAGCTCCAGGCCAGCAGTGACCTGTTTCAAAATCAAAAAACAACAACAAAAAACTCCAGTCAGTAAGATAGATCAATCAGTAAGCTGACAACCAGAAAATCAACTGACTCCCAAAAGATATTCTCTGACCATTATGTGCACTGTAGAAAACACACACACACAGACACACAGACACAGACAAACACACACATAAACACACACAAAAAATACAAATATAATAATTAATTAATTAATTAATTAATTAATAAGCCTTAGGAGCTGGAGAGATGGCTTACTGGTTAAGCACACATAACTCCGCTTGCAGAAGACCTAAGTAGTTTGGTTTCCAGCACCCATGTCAGGTGGCTCTCAACTGCCTATAAATCTAGCCCCAGGAAGTCTGGTTCCTCTGGCCTCCTTGGGAACCTACACTCACTTTACAGACCCACATACAGACACAGTTACATATACACAATTTAAAAATAAGTTTTAAAAAAGAAGCCCTAGAGGCTAGAGAGATAGCCTAGTAGTAAAGAGCAGCCACTGCTCTTGCAGAGGACCCGGGTTTGATCCCAGCACCTACCTGGCGGCTGAGAACCATCTGTAACTCTAATTCCAGGAGAACTCCAGTTCCAGGGGAATCTGAGACCCTCTTCTGACCTCTGCGGCATTGCACGACACAGGTGCACAAACCTACATGCAGACAGTACATTCATACACATACAAAAATAAATAAATAAAAAAAGAAGCCCTAGCAGCCATAGTGACACACACCTATAATCTGAGCGCTAGGGAGGTGGGAGCACAACAGGAATTTGAGGCCAGCTGGAGTAAATAAGACTTTGTTTTAGAAAAAAAATTACAAAGAAGACCCAAAACACAAGAGTTGTGATGCTGTCACTTCAGATATGCCAAAAAGAAGCTAGAACGCACCTTTCTCTAAGTGAAAAAAGTTCTTAAGGGAAGAAAAAATAAAGTGCGCTTATGCTGCTAAAACCTGTGGTAAAAATGAATAAGAGGAAATATACATATATATGGCTCAGTACTATCTGCAGTTCATGCAACCGCTGGCAGTTCTAGAATGTATATCCCACCCATAAGGGAGATACTACTGTATTGTCATAGTAAGAAGCTACTAAAGCAAACTCAGACTTAACCACCACCGTCCTCTCCACCAGAAACAGCACACACACACTTGCTTCTCTCTAATCACTAATCTTATTTTCATGATTTTATTTTTTATTTTTATTTGTGTGTGTGTGTGTGTGTGTGTGTGTATGTGTGCCCACAAAAGCCAGAAGAGGGCATCAGATCCTCTAGAGCTGTAGTTATAGGTATCTCAAATGTCTGGTGTGGACATTGAGAACTGAATTCACGTATTCTGGAGTTGCAGCAAGCCCTCTTAACTGCTGAGCCGTCTCTCCAGCCCCTCTGTTCACTGACCTTGTAAGAGAGAACATGATGGAAAGAGCAAAAGATGTGCCTAGAATCTTAGCTGCAGGGCATCCAGAAATTTAATGTTAACTTTTTAACTTTTGCAGTGTGGGGAGGACACTGGAATAAGCATTGAGCTAAATCTGCTCTCTCCACCTGTCAACGCACCAATGCCAGAGTCTGTCGTCTCTGCATCTTCGTCCCTTGGTTCTCGCATCTGATTTGGAATACATTCTTTGATTTCTAGTTTTATTTTATTTTTTAAATTTTTTTGTTTATTATATTTTAAGGGATTCACAATATAAGAGCACAGTTGTTTTCAGATCACATTGAAGTTGCTCACTTTGCCATACAATTAGGTAATTGGTGCTAGCATCCACAGATGAGGGATACCATTCATCGTTTGTTTTTCTGGGACTGTGTTACTTCACTCAGCATGATGTCTTCTAGCTCCAGCCATTTACCTGCAAAGCTCATGATGTCATCTTTCTTTACTGCTACATAGAACTCAATTGTGTAGATGTACCACATTTTCTCTATCCACTAGTCTGTTGAGGGGCACTTGGGTTGGTTCTAGCTCCTTGCTATTGTGAAGAGAACTGCAATAAACATGGCTGTGCATGTAACTCTGCGGTAAGATGAGTCTTGTGGGTATATATCCAGGAGTTACAGTATGGCTGGGTCAGGTAGCAAGTTCATTCCAAGTTTTCCAAGGGTTCTGTGCACTGCTTTCCACAGTGGCTGTATGAGTTTACATTCCTACCAGCAGTGGATGAGTGTCCCCCTTTCCCCACAACCTCTCCAGCACTTTGTATCATTTGTTTTCTTGATTCTAGCCAGCCTTATTGGAGTAAGATGATCTCTTGAAGTGGTTTTAATTGGCATTTCCTTAATTATTAGTGATGTTGAACACTTTTTTTTTTTTTTTTTTTTTTTTTTTTTTTTTG